>JBBPTI010000301.1:0-16809 GCA_038093995.1 Tylopilus aff. callainus | reverse complement strand
AATTATTTTGCGATGCCTGATTACCAGAAGAATGCAGTCAGCTCTTATTTGAAGAACACTCCTCCTCGATACTCCCCCGACATCTGGAACGCAACCGGGAAGGTAGGTTGATTTCTTTTGGTTCGTGCGGTCTTCTAACGACCTGTTCGACCTTCTAGTCCCGCGCATACCCCGATATCTCTGCAAACGGTGCTAACTACGTGGTCGCGGTAAATGAAATAGTTTCATGTGTGACAATTCTGTGGGTTAACTTGTACCCTGTCAGGTGGAGGGCAATTTTAGTCTTGTGTATGGTACTTCCGCTGCTGCACCAGTCGTGGGAGCCATGCTCGCAATGGTGAACGATGCACGGATCGCGATGGGAAAGAGTACCATCGGATTTATTAACCCTACTGTTCGTGTATCCTCCACGCGCCAAACGCGATTGGCCCCGCTGATATCCGATGACAGATCTATTCCGACTTGTTTGCTGACAGTTTCAACGATATTACTAATGGCACTAACCCTGGTTGTGGCACGCTTGGCTTCAACACGAGCCATGGCTGGGACCCTGTAACGGGTCTTGGAACGCCAGACTTCCCTAGCCTCCTTGCCAAATGGACCTTTTTATTACCTTGAACAGAGCGTCCTCGCCGAGACGATGGTCCTTTGTGATACTTATATCCTATTCTGTCATCATAGTTTTCGTAAAGAGACTCTTGCAAAGCTATCACGAACTTGGTTCTGTTGGACAGAACATGGATCGTAGTCTAGTCGCTGGGCAGAGATATATATTGCTCAAGGATGGCGAACAATCCTATTATAGGGTTCATTTAACTCATTCGGGAACCTTAGAGTGTGCTAAATAGTTTTGCTGGAGATTAAAAACCAGAGCTTTTGGTGCTGCAGTGCTAGCATATCACATATGGCAGAATGTCTGCACATTCCCACCCAAAAATCTGGGTCTACCATGAAAGTCCAGCTCATTGCACCCACAATATCTACTCTGTCATGAATTTTCAGCAATCACACCTTTTTTTGCCAATTGGGTGGATTGTTGATACAGTGACTCACAAAATTGTCCCAATATTTTGCACTTTTTGATTGTTGATTGAATAACTCAGGAATAAAAACAAATACAAACAAAGTGTTGGTGTATAAATAGAAGTATTTACTCAGGGCTAGATGCTAAGAATAAAATTATGTAATTTGATTCAGAAACCATGGAGATATATGTAATTAAAAACAGGCACTCATTAGAACAATTATGTGAGTGTATTGTAAATAATATCAGAATCTGATGCTCCATCATTTCTATAGTAACCAACTGTCAACAGATTGTTATTATGATGATATTACATATCATGGAACCTATGGTCAAGCCATTTAACCAGGCTCAATATTCTTAGGACTTTACAATTCTACATGCATTCCATTTTTTCTGCTTAAAAGGAAAATATCCTTTCTCTTGCCTCCAATGGTTATTCTATTTACCAGGTTGCCTCCAAAACTGGTTCTGGCAAGTCTACTGTATCCAGGGTACTCCAGAATCTTTTGCCTAATTGATTGGTTCCTTCTTCTGGCAGTCCTCCAAAGCTTTCTACTTGCTCTCAATAGTTTATTATCACTCAGATCACCACTGGAAAGGCCTCTAATGCTGTTTAGGCCACCAAGCACATCAACAGCATTATTTCCAATCCAGTCTCCTCAGAAACAGTGAGAAGAGTTCTCAGAAAAAGCTTATTCAAGGTTGTGGTGAAAAAAAAAAGCTATTGCTTAGTGCAGTGCATAGAAAAAGGAGATTGGACTTTGCTCTAAGGTACAAAGAGTGGACTGTATGTTATGCTTCATGCCTCCAGCACTACACTTCCACTCGTTCCTTTCCTACACTCCCTTCTTTAGCCATAGGTACCTGCACCACAGAGCTGTGACTTGGTAACATCTGCCCTCACTCCCATGCCATCTTAGCATAGGCTTACAGCATTAGGGCACCTGACCAAGGTAGTACAAAGCTTCTTTTACCTAAGCAGCTGACACCACAGTGACTGCAGATGGTGTCATCGCATGCCATACCCATGCACTTGGATCTCATGCCAATGGCATTACTCCCGCATATTGTACGATTCTCTTATTCCCTTTTTCTTCCAATCACAGAACTCCTGCTATGGTGTCATCGCTCATCACCTTATCCCACGCCAATAGCCGATACTCCTCAGTACAGCCCTGCTTGCATGGACCAGGCCAGTTTTCACCTTGCACTTTCATACTTAGTAATCTGGCCTGCCCTGATGTTATTCAAGCGGAGTTCCAATTTAGGTAGCTAGTAGTATATAAATCCCCCATGTAATTGTTGGAACTCCAATTGATTCTTCTTGGGTCTTCCCTTATAAGGCACCCAGTTATAAGAAGCTCGACTCAACCCTAGCCTTTTCGTACACTTTTATACACCCTCCACTATATGACCAAAGGTACTTAGTGCCTGAGGTTGTTTCACTGTAGGGGATTGAAAAAGGGCAATATGGTTAGATGAAACTAAAATCAACAGAATTGCATCAGATGAAAGGCAATGAGTGTGGAAAAAGGCTGGTGAGGGATTGATTGACAGGGAGATTCAGGGTACAGTGAAGTTTGATGGAGGAAATATCATGGTATGGGGCTGTATGAGTTGGAAGGGTGTAGGAAGGCTTGCAGAGGTTGAGGGAAAGATGAATGCTAAGCAATACAGTGACTCCAAAAATCCTTGCAATGCCTAACCTGGATGCAGTGCATGAAGCACACTGCAACAAGGGGTGAGAATCTCACTTAGGTCTTGCTTAGTCAAAGATACTATACACTCTTGGCTACATAGTGACCCCTTAGTCATGTAATTTGGTTCATAAATGATAGATGAAACAACCTTGGATACTAAGTACCTTTGGCTGCATAGCAGAGGGTGTACAAAAGTGTATGAAAAGGTAATGGGTGAGTTGAACTTCTAGTAAGTGGATGCCTTGTGAGGGAAGACCCAAGAAGAATTGATTGGAGTTCCAACAATTACATGGGGGGTTTATATACTACTAGCTACCTAAGTTGGAACTCTGTCTGAAATGCGTAAGAGTAGGCCAGGATACTAAATAAGGAAATGTGAGACAGAAACTGGCCTGGTCTGTGCAAGAGAGGCAGTACTGTGGGATAACAGCTATGGGTGTGAGATGGAGTGATGCAAGATGGTGCAATAGTGGGAGTTCTGTGATTGGAGGAAAAAGGAAATAAGGGAATTGTATGATATGCAGGAGTAACACCATTGGCGTGGGATCCAGGTGTGCGAGGATGGCAAGCAATGATATCATCCACAGTTGCTGTGGCATCAGCTGCTTAGGTAAAAGGGGCTTTGTGCTACCTTGGTCAGGTGCCCTAATGCTGTAAGTGTAATGCTGATGTGGTGTGAGAGCAAGGGTGGATGTTACCAAGTTGTGGCACTGTGGTGTGGGTACCTATGCCTAAGGAAGGGAGTGTAGGAAAGGAGCAAGTGGGAAGTGTAGTGCTGGAGATGTGAAGCATGACAAGTGCTGGGGCACAAAGTGTACCAGAAGTGTAGTGCTGGAGGTGTGAAGCATAACAGTAGAGATATAATTATTTTAAGACAGTAATGTCATTGCAAGGGTTTTTTTACTTTTGAATTGGGAATGGTATTTGGATATTATTAGTACTTGGTATATCCTCCCTTGGCCTTCAGCACTGCCTGAATCCTTCTAGGCATGCTTTCAATCAACTTCTGATGCTCCTCAACTAGTATCTCTTTCCATATCACCTGAATCCTTTTCCATAACTCCAAGATCTCCTTAAGAGGATGTTCATACTCTGAAAGCCTTCTTTTAAGGTAACTCTAAAGATGTCCAATGGGGTTTAGGTCTGCAGATTGTGCAAGCCATACCATGGTACTAAAATCTTGCTCTTCCAACCACTCCTTCACCTTTTTGCAAGTATGCTTGGGGTCATTGTCTTGCTGAAAGATAGTATTAGGAGGATTGAGACCATAATACTCTAGAGTATTGAGGAGTTCATCCTTCAAAATCTGAAGATAAAGATCACCATCCATTCTACCATCAATTTTGGTTGCATAGCCAACTCCCTGCCAAGTCATACAACCCCATACCATCACAGAACCACCTTCAAACTTGATAGTTCTATCTACCAGTCTATTACTGAAACGACCTTGGGTGCAGGGCACTAGGAGGTGTATAGAGATGAGAGATGAAAGGCAAGTGAAAGGGACAAGTGGACCAATCTCCTAGTAAAGTGGGTGCCTTGTGAGGGAAGACCCAAGAAGAATTGATTGGGGCTCCAATATAATACAGGTGGGTTTATATACAAGTACAGAGAGGGTTCAAGCAGAGCCTAAAGTAAGTAAGGGCAGACAAGGATACTAAATATGGAAGTGCAGACAAGGATACTAAATATGGAAGTGCAAGATGGAAACTGGCCTGGTCTGTGTGAGCGAGGTGATGCTGAGGGACAAACACTACTGGGGTGAGAATGAATGGCATGATATGTTGTGATAGTGGGGGAAATGCCATTGGAGTGAGAATGGATGGCATACTATTGCATGCTAGCGGGAGTATTGCTATTGGGGTGGGAATGAGTGGCATGCTCTGACGCCATTGTGACTGCAGATCTCCTATGGGTGGCCAGTGGCATGAGTACCCAGATAATCGGATCTTTACTCTACTGTGATCTGGTGTCCAGAATGCTGTGGGTACCTGGTAGCTAGTGTGGGAAATGGGGGTCAGGTGATACTGAGTTGTGGTGCTGTGGCATGGGTGAAGGAGGCTAAGGAAGAGAATGTAGGAAGGAATGGTATGTAGCATAGCTGTGAGCATTACATGTTCCCCTCCTCAAGGCCCAGATTCCAGATGGGCAGAAGGAAAAATAGCGCAAATGGCAGAGTGGGAGATAGGACAAGGGGCAGAAGGGTGGGCATGGTGGAAGGTAGCAAGGGTGTCCAGGAAGTTAGTGAGGTTGGAGCAGGGCTCCCACATACATTCGGAGACATCATATCCCTTCCAGTGTACCAGGTACTGGAGGCTGTGACTGACTAGGCAGGAGTTGATGATGTACTTGACCTTGTACTTGAGAGTGGTGGGATTAGCAGCCAGGAAAGAGGGATTGGGGTGAGGTGGGTGCTGACTGGGGAGCGGGGCTATGAACAGCTTAACCTGCAAGACATTGAGCACAGGATGGATACAATATAAGGCCAGCAGGGCAAGGTGTACAGCATTAGGACCCACAAGGTCAGTGATCAGGAAGGGTCTGATCCATCAGTCAATCAGTTTTGGGGGGCCCAGGAGGGAGAGATGCTCAGTTGAGAGCCAAACCTTATCCCCAATGGTGTAGGAGGGAGTCAGAGAGCATTTTCTGGTGGTTGCTCGCTTCATTGTATCCTGTGAGGCATGGAGCCATTCCCAGGCTTCTGCCAAATGATTGGTGTACTGGTTAGCAAGGTTGTTGGCAGTGGAGGATTGGGTAACCATGGGTTTGATCCTGAGAACCAGTGTGTAGGTGTAGGTGAGTTGGAAGGGGGTTTTGCCCAAGGCTGAGGACACTCGTGAGTTAATGGTGAACTGGGCAAGGAGGAGCCAGTTGCTCCATGAGTTGGGGTGGTCAGCGCAGTAGGTCTGTAGGTACTGGCCCACCTCTCAGTTCATTTGCTCGGTCTGTCTGTTGGTTTGGGGGTGATAGGTGGTGGAGAGGCATTGATTAATCTGGAGCTGGTGGCAGAGATCAGTCATAAGATGGGATGCGAACTGGGGGCCCCGATTGGACATGATGGATTTCGGGAGTCCATGATGCTTCCAGACATGGTGGAGGTAGATTGTGGCCAGATCAAGGGATGTGCACATGGAATTGCAGGGGATGAGCTCCATTGCTTTGGAGAAATGATCGATGACAGTGAGGATGGCGGTGTAGGAGTTGGATAGGGGGAGTCTGGTGATGAAGTTTACAGAGATATCTTGCCAGGGCCCCGATGGCACTGGCAGGGGTTGAAGAGGGCCAGTGGGCAGCTTGTTAGAGGGCTTAGTCTGGGCACACCTGGGGCATCTTTTCACATAGTTGGCAGTGTCCATTGCAAGGGAGGCCCAGTCATAGTGGTGGTGCAGAAGCTTGATGGTTTGTGCAACTCTGGGATGCCCTGCTACAGGTGCATCATGATGCAGTTGGAGTATCTCTGGTCAACAGGCCGGGGGAACATATATCTTGCCTTCTTTCATCCAGCACCCATCCTCAATGTGGTAGCCCTGGCTTGCTAGCTGTTTCTGCACTGGGTAGGGGAGCTTGATCATTTCGTGCGAGATCTGATTGGTCAACTGATTCCCAGAGTGATGGAGAACAGTTGCTTCCTCAGTTGTGGGGTCCTGTGCCTGGCCCTTGGGGTGTACTACACCTTTTGTTTGTTGAACCTGTATCTGCTCAGGTGAGATTACCACCACATCGTGGTTGTCTTCCACATCTCCTACTGCTAGATCTTTGTGCCTGGATAGCACATCGGCCTTTCTCATGGTGGATCCTGGCTTGTGGCACCACTTGAAGTTGAAATGGGAGAGATATTGGGCCCACCAAGCTTGCCTTCGATTAAGATTTTGGTGGGTCATGAACCAAGTCAGGTTCTGGTGGTCATTCCATACCTTGAACTGCTCTGTGGTGCCTTCCAGGTAGTGTCGCCAATTCTCTAGGCCCTGAATCACACTCAACATCTCTTTGTTGGCTATGGGGTAGTTTTGCTTTTCCGGCATCATGGCATGGGATGTGTAGGCCACAGGATGCCATTTCTCATCTTCTTCTACCAAGAGAACCCCTCTAGTGGCATAGGAGGAGGCATCGCACTCAAGCTGATACTTCTTATTGTGGTTTGGATATGCCAATATGGGGGCTGTGGTGAAGGCTTTCTTCAGCTGATCAAAGGCTTCCTGCTGCTTATCAGTCCAGCAGAAAGGTTTGTCTTTGCAGGTCAAGTCATGGAGGGGCTGGGCAATCTGTGCGAAACCTTGGATGAAGCGCCAATAGAAGTTGGCCATGCCTAGGAAGGCCTGTACTCTGTGAACATTGATGGGGACCAGCCATTCCTTTATGGCAGTAACCTTGCTCAGGTCCATGCTTACTCTGTGTATCCCTATGATCATTCCCAGAAACTCCAACTCTTGTACCCTGAATGTGCATTTTTCCAGCTTGATGAAGAGGTTGTTTTCTTCCAGCTGCTTGAGGACTTCCAATATGATTGCTTCATGGGCTCTGCGGTCATCTGAGGGGGTGAAAATGAGGAGGTTGTCAATGTACACCATGACATTTTTGGCCATGTTGGCGAAGATCTCATTCATCATTGTCTGGAAGGTTGCCGGGGAGTTGCAAAGGCCGAAGAACATGACTAGGAATTCAAAAGCCCCATGGTGACAGGTGAAGGCAGCCTTCCATTCATCTCCTTCCTTGATGTGGACATTGTTGTATTCCCAGTGGAGGTCCATCTTTGTGAATAGGTGAGCAGTACAGAGTTTGTCAACTAGTTGGGCGATAAGGGGGAGCAGATAGTTGTTGCGCACCATGTGCTCATTGAGGTACCTATAATCCTGCACCATGTGCTTTCTGCCATCCTTCTTTGGCACAAAGAAGACCAGTGAGGTTTGCTTGGACTTTGAGGGGTGGATGTATCCTTTTGCTAACTGCTTATCGATGAAATCGTCAACTTCCTTTTGCTCCTGTGGACTTAGAGGGATATTGCGGCCTTTCTGGGGGACAAAGCTTTTTTTCAACTCTATGGTGTGATCCCAGGATTTTTGTATGGGCATCTGCTTGGACTCCTTCTGCTTGAAGGTCTTGAGGTAGCAGTGGTACACTGGGGGTACTAACTCTCAAGGAGCTTTTCCTTCTTGCTTTTGTCTGGTGTTCCTTTGCTCCTCAACAATCTAGATTTCCTGCTCTTCTGCTCAGTGAATCACCTGAGACACCCCAGAGTAGTTGCACAGCTCTGGGCACTCCGGGAGCATGACCAAGCCAGTTTTCCAATTGATGTGGAGATTGTGTTCCTTTAGCCAAGTATATCCTAGGATAAGATCCTTACTTCCTAGGTCTGTTACTTCCACACAGGTCTTCTCCACATGACCCTGGTACTTTAGTAGGACAGTTGCCACCTGGGTTACTGGGCTGGCTTTGTTCAGGGTTCCATTGACATTATAGATGTAAATGGGTTGAGGCAACTCCTCAGTGGGGATGCGGTTCTGGCAAATGTAGTCGCAGTGGATAAATGAGGACTGGGCACTGCTATTGAGCAGGGCAGATGCTGGTATGAAGTCGCCAGTCCAGGTTTTAATCTGTACTTCCATGAGGATTTCCTTTATTTTCTGCTGGCCTAGAATGCGTATCTGAGGGGGCATATACTTGTTAGAGGAATTAAGCATGGCATTTGGTTCATGGTTGCTGCTGAGCCGTGAAGCAGACTCCTCTAGACCGGGCAATCTAAGGGGAATACACCATTCTTGGTTCTTAGAGAGGATTACATGAGTGATGGGGGCACACTTGGAAACTTTACTGGCCTGTTGGATACCTGACGCATCCTTCAAGCCCTGCCTTTTCCCTTTATCTGGGATCCTTTGATGAGAAAACCCAACTCTTCCTTGGGGTTGTTTCTCTTTCTGATGGCTTTGGCTATTTCTGCTATTCTTACTGGTGGCTCTCTGGTGGCAAATTCTTCATCTTCTGCTAGTGGAATCCTCTGTAGCATTTTCCTTTTGGTGCAGTAAGCACTGTGCCCACCATGAACAAACTTACAGGTTGGGCATTGGTTAACTTTGGGTTTCCAGCATTCTCAAATTCAGTGGCTGGTTTGTTTGCAGTTGAAGCACCTTGCTCGAGAGTCACTGCTTGGGAGGGTGTAGACATCTTCTTCAAGGTTCTCCTGCGCTAGCCCTTGACTGCTAATCCTTGCAGGGGCCTTCCTTTCATACCCCCTGATGAAGCTGAGTGCTTCCATTGCACATCTGGTCTTCCTAATATGGTCCATATAAACTGCTGGCTTGTCTTGCTGCTTTCCTTCTTTGAATATCTGTAATATAATGTGCTGGGCTGTGTTTTGTTCCAGGAGCCATACAGCATGGGTGTCGTCAATTTGTGCTTGCTGGTAGAGGGCTTCCCAGCAGACGAGGTAGTTGTTGGTCCATATATTCTGCTGCTTGAACTCCTCTAATTGTTGGCAGGCCCAATCTTTTTGATTGGTGGTGAAATGACCTCAGGTGCTAGGCACTAGGAGGCATGAAGTAGAGAGTAGTGAAGTGAAGCAAAATGGAATGGTGAGTCAATCTCCTAGTATGTGGGTGCCTTGTGAGGGAAGACCCAAGAAGAATTGATTGGAGCTCTGACATAATACAGGCAGTCTTATATACTACTACAGAACCAGTTCAAGCGGAGCCTAAAGTAGGTAAGGGCAGGCAAGAATACTAAATACAGAAGTGTGAGACAGAAACTGGCCTGGTTCGTGCGAGCAGGGCGATGCTGTGGGCTAAATGCTACTGGAGTGGGAAAGAAAGGCAAGCGATGGCAACATCGCAGCTATTCTGCTATAGGTGTGAGAGTGAAAGGTGTGCTATGGCATGAGTGTGGATGTTGTGCCATTGGCTCAAAAAGATAAAGGCAGAATCATATGATATATGCGACTTGCGCTATTGGCTACCCAGCCAGATGCTGTGGATGGTGTGATATGGCACCATCCTGGCTGCAGATGGCTAATCACTGTGGTGGCGTGAGTATCCAGGTAATCGGGTCTTTACTCTACTGTGGTCTGGTGCCTGGAATGCTGCGGATACCCGATAGCTGGTGTGTGAATAGATCCTGGGTAGAGCTGAGTCGCAGCAAAGTGGCATGAGTACTATTGCCTAAAGTAGGGAATGTAGGAAAGAATGGAATGTAGCGTAGCTGTGAGTGTAACAGGTGGTGCAGAAAAGTCCCTGTATTACATCTTCGCAGTCCTTCCATAGGTATGCTTTGCCCTGTGCAAGGTGGGTTTGTGCAAAGGGACCAGCTTTGGGGCCTTTGAGCTGGGAGAGAATCACTATCACTGCTTCATAGCTTCCAGTGGGGGCAACATGGGCATTAATGTGGAGCCAGGCTTTCATCTTGGCCCACCATTCCTCGAACTTGGCAATAAAGCTGTTGTATTCACCTGGGTTGGTGAACAATTCAACTTTCTTCAAAGTACCTGGAGGGCCCACTGCGGCAATCTGCCCTTGGAGAGTGGCTACTGTTCCTTGTCCAACCATCACTAGCTGCTTGAGGCAGATAATCTTGTTGTTGGATGCATGCAGCGATTGTGCGAGTTGGATATTCTGAGTGGTGATGGTGGTGAACTCGGCTGCAATGGCAGCGAGTTTGTTTGGTAGAGGAATAGTGGGGTCTGCGATGGTATTGAGGAGTACCTGCAACATATTGGAAGCATACTTCTTTCTTTATCACTGGTGGTTTGCTTCTTTTATACCAGCTGCAGCTTGGTCTTTCAAATGGCAATGATGCTAGAGGTCATGAGCAGACTACGGTCTTCTGATCTCAATAGTCTCCTGGTCTCAGCCTATTCAGGATCCTGATTACTCTTCCTTCAGGATGCATGCAGCGTCCTCTCGGTTTGCTAAGTATTCCCCTTATAGCTGTAACCAGGAACTTTTAATTCAAAAGTGGTGCGAAATATCTACCAGTTGTCCTGGGGTGCTGACTCAGCTCAGTTGGTAGGAGCGCTTTCATAGCGGAAGTTGTGGCCTTGTGTGCTGGTGGGTGTAGCAAGGATAAGGGAGTACTCTCCCAAAGGTAACTGTAAGGAAATAAGAAAGGTGTTATGGTTGTACGGATGTGCTGGAGGGTCTCAAGTGCAAGTGGTATGGTGGGAAGCAGAAGGGGTGGTGAAGGCGATCTGGCCTGCAGTAGGCATGGTAGTCTGGGGAAAGGGGAGCAGTGAGCTGGGCTTCTATGCAAGCTGTGTACTCCTTGTAGTGGTGAGTCTGTTCTTCGGCTTTGGTGATGAGCTGGCGAAGGGTTGAAGGTAAAGGGATAGGGGGTGTTGGAACGACCAAGTCATTTGGGTCAATGTTAGCAATGGGGGATGGGGGATAAACAAGTTTGGGCATAGCTGGTGCCCAGTTCCTCACAGTCTGCTCAGCAATCAATTGATTAATGTCCTCCCACAACTCTTGCTGCTCTCTCTCAGCAGCAGCAGCAATGTCGTCCTCAAGGCAGGAGGTGATGGTGGCAAGGAGGTTGAGGTTTATTGCATGAATGGGGCGAGGGGCGACTACTAGACGCTGTCCACCTGTTGAGCTGCCAACTACAACAGCAGGGGCCAACTTAGCATGTATAGCGTTCACTAGTGTCCTTTGATGTCAGTAAGGAGATGCCAGTTCTGCTATGCTCACTGATAGAAACGATGACAGGGCCTTCGGGGTGGTTGAAGAGCGACAGTGGCAAAGAGAGGAATCAATTCTTAATGAAATGACCTCAGGTGCAGGGCACTAGGAGGCATATAGAGATGAGAGGCGAAAGGTAAGTGAAAGGGACAAGTGGACCAATCTCCTAGTAAAGCGGGTGCCTTGTGAGGGAAGATCCAAGAAGAATTGATTGGGGCTCCAATATAATACAGGCAGGTTTATATACAAGTACAGAGGGGGTTCAAATGGAGCCTAAAGTAAGTAAGGGCAGGCCAGGATACTAAATATGGAAGTGTGAGATGGAAACTGGCCTGGTTCATGCAAGTGAGGCAATGCTGAGGAACAAATGCTACTGGGGTGAGAATGGATGGCACAATATGTCACAATAGCAGAGGAAACATCATTGGAGTGAGAATGGATGGCATACTATTGTGTGCTAGTGGGAGTATTGCTATTGGGGTGGGAACGAGTGGCATGCTCTGGCACCATTGCAACTGCAGATCTCTTATGGGTGGCTAGTGGTGTGAGTACCCAGGTAATTGGATCTTTACTCTACTGTGGTCCAGTGTCTGGAATGCTGTGGGTACCTGGTGGCCAGCATGGAAAATGGGGGTCAGGCAATACTGAGTCATGGTGCTGTGGTGTGGGTGAAGGAGACTAAGAAAGGGAATGTAGGAAGGAATGGTACGTAGCATAGCTGTGAGTGTTACAATTACTGAGGCCCTCACCTGACTTTTTCCACACCCATTTATGTCCATCTGAGCCCAGATGATTGATCTTGGTCTTATATGACCATATAACCCTCTTTCAGTCCTCTACAGTCCAGTCTTTGTGAGTATAGACAAAATCCAAATAAGCCTTGTGATATTTGACAGAGAGAAGAGGATATTTAGACTTGACTACAGCTTTCATGCCAGACTTTTTCAAGTGTAAGTGAACAGTGTTGGCAGAGAGAGGTTGGTTGATGATATTGGTAAGTGCCTTGGTCACTTGGACAGCATTCTCTGCCCTTCCAATAGAGATGAGATATTGGGCATGGTAAATATTGGTAGGGGAAAGCTTGCTAGGATGACCTCCAACAGATTTTGGAAGAGCAGGATGCTCTCTGGAGCAAAGTCTAGATATAGTAGACAGGTTGACACCAGTTTGCTTGGCAATATCTTCACCAAAGCAACCAACATCAAGCAAAGAAAGAATAGTTTTTTGTTGAGTGAAAGAAAGAGATCTGACCATGGTAGTGGTTGGGAATCAAGAGGTGTGGGAATTTTCTTAAACTTAGATACAATGTTTATTGTATGTCTTTGTTTGTACACTCAAATAACTGCAACTCTCCTTCAAATCTCTAAGATATCTACCTTCAGCTCAAAAGTGAAAAAATCCTTGCAATGACATTATTGTCTTAAAATAATCATATCTCTACCATTTGTGGACCAAATCACATGACTAAGGGGTCACTATGTAGTCAAGAGTGTATAGTATCTTTGACTAAGCAAGACCCAAGCGAGATTCTCACCCCTTGTTGCAGTGTGCTTCATGCACTGCATCTAGGTTAGGCATTGCAAGTGTTTTTGGAGTCACTGTATTGTTGAAGTAGCAAAAGTGATGAACTTACTCCTTCATGGAATATATTGTTATTGAACCAAACCCACTAGTCACACATAGGGATTGAGCTAGTGGAGGTATTTGTGTTGATGCTAGAAGAATTTGGATTAAATGACAAGGTTTGTTGAACAATAAAAGACTTACAATGTTTTGAGTGAAGTAATACTAGATACATGCCATAACATATGATAATGTATCCAAAAACAGCATCACAATTGCAGAATTGAGTGAGCTTATGCCCACATTTACTGACACTACAAACCATACACTGAGCAACAAAAGTATTGCAATATTTGATACATTTGCATTGTGCATGGTATACAAAGCCAGGGTGTAGGAATCTTGCTTAGAATTAGTGGGATGAAATATAGTAGACACTCATGGCTTGTGATAGCCCCTTATGTCATGTGATTTTGTCAAGGGAGTATGGAGATATGGCCATTTTAAGTTGGTCATGTCATTGCAACAGTTTTGTTGCTTGTTATGCTCCAATCCTTGTACTCCCCTACCACACTACACTCCCTTCACTAGGATACCTTCTTTAGCCATTGTTCCCCACACCACAGTGCCACAACTCAGCAACACCCACTCTCTGCTCTCATGCCACAGGTACACTACTTATAGCATGAGGACACCTGACCAAGGTAGCACAAAGATCCTCTTACCTAAGCAGCTGACACCATAGCAACTGCAGATCATGCCATCACATGCAATACTGTCATGCTCCATTCCCACCCCAATAGCAATACTCCTGCATATTGTATAATTCCCTTATTATTTTTTTGCTCCAATTGCATTATTCCCTCAGCATTGCCCCCTTCACACAAACCAGGCCAGTTTCTTGCTCACACTTCCTTACTTAGTAGCTGGGCCTGCCCTCATGTAGTTTAGTTGGAGTCTGAACTTAGGTAGCTAGTAGTATATAAACCTGCCTGTAGTAAGTTGGAACTCCAATTGATTCTCTTGGGTCTTCCCTCCACAATGGGGTGGACTCAAGGGGGCAGTTCACCTTTTTTGCCACTAGTACCCTTTGGCAAGGTACTATGCTTTAGCATCCACCATAACTTAACACCTTCAGAAGCATAGGTTAGCCTAAGGGCTAGGCTCAAGGGATAGAGCATCAAGATGGGCCATTTCAAGCCAGCAGATAGGAACCAGAGCTAGAGCTGGGTTAGTCAGGATGATTAGAGGATATCAGGTATCTGTTCCCATTGCATGACAGCTCTTCAGCACCCACATTCACTTGTCACCACACTTGTTTACAACCATGGTCACTAGTACTTACTACTACCTACACTTGTTTGTACACACACTTGTTTATATATCTTGGGTCTTTCCTCAAAGGGCACCTACTATAAAGGAGATGATTACCTTTGTCTACACTCCACCACCACTTCTGCTACACAACCAAAGATACTTAGTGTCCAAGGTTGTTTCATTGCTGACATCAAGAGTATCATAAACTAGTATGAAGTGTAGCCTCCTTTGGCCTTAATCACCTCCTGGACCCTTCTAGGCATGCTTTCAATCAACCTTTGACACTCTGCAGCTTCTATCTTCTCCCATTCCACTTGAACTCTTTTCCAAAGTTCAGTTATCCTCTTTGCTGACTCTGGATACTCTGCCAGTCTTCTTTTAAGAAGAAACCACAGATGCTCTATTGGATTAAGGTCTGGAGATTGAGCTGGCCATACCATCACCTCATATCCATGCTCAGCAAACCACTCCTTGGCCCTTTTGCTGGTATGCTTGGGGTCATTATCCTATTGAAAGATAATCTCATCTGGGGTTTTGCCATAGTGCTCCAGGGTTTGTTGGAGTTCATCCTCCATAATCTGTAGATAAAGGTCAGTGTTCATCCTACCATCAATCTTGCATGCCATTCCAATTCCTTCCTATGTCATACAATCCCACATCATCAGAGAACCTCCTTCAAACTTCACTGTTTCTTGCACCAGCCTATCACTTAGGCTTTCTCCTGCCTTTTTCCATGTCCACCTCTTCCCATCTGACCCAATGCAATTGATCTTGGTCTCATCTGACCATATGACCTGCTTCCAATCCTCCACAGTCCAGTGCTAATGGCTCTCTGCAAAATCCAACCTGGCTCTCTTATGAGCAGAGGTAAGATGAGGGTATTTCTTCTTCACTACAGCCTTCATGCCTGCTTTCCTCAAGTGACAATGAACAGTCTGAGAGGCGATGGTATGGTTTTTGACATCCTGAAGAGTCCTGGTGACCTGGCCTGTATTTTTAGCCTTTTTGGTTCCAATAAGGCAAACAGCATGATGCATGTCAGCAGGTGTTATGAAGGTAGGATGACCACCAGAGGATTTGGCCAGGTTTGGACAAAGTTTAAAGTGAATTCTACTAATGGTAGAGTGGTGGATGTTACAACCTTGCCTGCACCCCTATTTTTCACCCCTGTCTTCTACTCCTATCCTAGCCCCAGTACATAATACAGCTTGCTCACTAACAGCATTCACACACCACACAATGGCAGTACCAAGCTGTGTTTACCTTAGTAAGTGGTCCAATTCCCCTGCATAGCCCCATGACATCATCATCATGCCATATCACACCATAATGACATGATTGCACCTCATCAGTGCCTAGGCTGCACAAACCAGTGCAGTGACTCCCCATGACTCACCTTTGGCCAGTAGCATTAACCACACATTCACACTCCTGCCCTAAAGTGCCCATACATAGTAATAGTGTACAAACACGTACAAACCCCTGTAATAGTATATAAGGCTGGCAATTCAGCCCCAAGATCCTCATTTGAGTTATCTTGGATTTTCCCCTTAGTCCTCAGTTGATGCCTGAAACAACCTCGGGCACAAAGGCAAGGAGGCGTCAAGTGGGAACAAAGTGAGATGAAAGCCCCAGGTGCAACACACAAGGGGGCTAGTAGTGAAGTGAAGCAAGACAGGAAAGTGAGTCAATCTCCTAGTATGTGGGTGCCTTGTGAGGGAAGACCCAAGAAGAATTGATTGGGGCTCCAATATAATACAGGCAGTCTTATATACTACTACAATCAGGATTCAAGCGGAGCCTAAAGTAAGTGAGGGCAGGCTGAGATACTAAATACGGAAGTGCAAGACAGAAACTGGCCTGGTCCATATGAGGGAGGTGATGCTGCAGGCTAAACGCTACTGGGATGGGAAAGGGTGGCAAGTAATGGCGCCATTGTGAGGTTAATGCCATTGGAGTGGGAACGGATGGCGTACTATGGCATGCAATGCGTGAGTATTGCTATAGGCATGAGACCAGGTGGCGACATATGGCGCCATTGTGACTGCAGATTGCCTAAGTGCTGTGGCCGGCATCAGTAGCCAGGTAATTGGGTCTTTACTCTACCGTGGTCCAGTGCCCGGAATGCTGTGGCTACTGTGCTTACTAGTGTGGGGATAGGACTCGGGCAATACCGAGTCGCGGTGCTGTGGCATGGGTCAAAGTGGCTAAAGAAGGAAGTGTAGGAAAGAATGGAATGTAGCGTAGCCATGAGCGTTACAACGCCTGGGTTTTCACTAGCTCTTGTCACTACCATTCTTGTTCACTAGCCTCGCTGCTCACTACCCAATACCTAAGGGTTGTTTCATTATAACTTGAATCTCTTTTGCTTTGCCATTGCCATTGCCACCCCAAAGCCCATCATCATCAGTAGTGAGCTCTGCAGAGTCATCGGCCATTATTACTGACAGCCCTCTGCCCCAGTGAACCCAGATCAGATCATTGCCCTGTGTCCTGAGTACACAGTCAACATTGCTGCCCTTGCTGCCAGCACCCACCT
>JBBPTI010000300.1:0-16828 GCA_038093995.1 Tylopilus aff. callainus | reverse complement strand
CCTGTAGCCAAGAGTAAGATCTTCATTTCATACACCAATAGTGTAAGGTGAGGATTAGTGGTTGTTAGGAAATATTGCCATTAGTGAAAAACATGCAAACATTTGGACAATTGTTTGAGCCACTGTAGGTACCCATGCCACATTGCCATGACTTGGTAACCTCTGCCCTTGCTCTCATGCCATACCAGCACATGCTTACAGCATAAGGGCACCTGACCAAGGTAGCACAAAGCCCCTTTTACCTAAGCAGCTGACGACATAGTGAAACAACCTTGGGCACTAAGTACCTTTGGCTGCATAGCAGAGGGTGTACGAAAGTGTACAGAAAGTGTAAGACTGAGTCGAACTTCTTATAACTGGGTGCCTTGTAAGAGAAGACCTAAGAAGAATCAATTGGAGTTCTGACAATTACATGGGGGGTTTATATACTACTAGCTACCTAGGTTGGAACTCCGTCTGAATATCACTAGGGCCAGCCAGGTTACTAAGTATGGAAGTGCAAGATGAAAACTGGCCTGGTCCATGTGAGCAGGGCTGTACTGAGGGGTATCGGCTATTGGCATGGGATGTGGTGGTGAGCAATGGTGCAATAGTGGGAGTTCTGTGATTGGAGGAAAAAGGAAATAAGGGAATCATACGATATGCAGGAGTAATGCCATTGGCATGAGATCCGAGTGCACAGGTATGGCGAGCAATGGCACAATCTGCAGTCACTGTGGCGTCAGCTGCTTAGGTAAAAGGGGCTTTGTGCTACCTTGGTCAGGTGCCCTAATGCTGTAAGCCTATGCTGAGGTGGCATGGGAGCAAGGGCGGATGTTACTGAGTCACAGCTCTGTGGCACAGGTATCTATGCCTAAAGAAGGGAGTGTAGGGAGAAAGCGAGTGGAGGTGTAGTGCTGGAGGCATGAAATGTAACACATAGTGACTGTGGATGGTACTATCGCTTGCCATACTCACACACCACAATCCCATGCCAATGGCATTACTCCCACATATTATATGATTCCCTTAATACCTTTTTCCTCCAATCACAGAACTCCTGCTATTGCACCATCGCTTGTCATTCTATTCCATGCCAATAGCTGATATCCCTCAGTACCACCTCTCTCACATGGACCAGGCCAGTTTTCCTCTTGCACTTCCATTTTTAGTAACCTGGCCTGCCCTTATGCTATTCAAGCGGAGTTTCAACTTAGGTAGCTAGTAGTATATAAACCCCCCATGTAATTGTCAGAACTCCAATTGATTCTTCTTGGGTCTTTCCTCACAAGGCACCTGCTCTACTAGGAGTTCAATTGATACCATTCCCTCTTGTACACCTTTGTACACCCACTGCTATGCAGCCAAAGGTACTTAGTGCCTGAGGTTGTTTCATCTGCCACCACCTTAAGAGAGAGGAGGTTAGCAGGGGAGTACAGAGAAGTAAAAAAGGAAGAAGAGGAGTTAGTGTTACTACTGTCATCCTCCCTTACCATTAAGTGTGAGTCAACCCCACCTGAGTCAGTCAACCCAAATGACCTCAAGGGTCCATACCACAACCCCATCTCACCCAAGACCTGCCACTACCTCAACAAAGAGCACTGTCATTGGCAAGAGAACTATACCCAGTTCTTAGTAGAAGAAGCCCACCTCACCCATTGTGAGAGAATTGCTGCAGCAAGAGCTGCCCACCAGAACACTGCCACCACCCTTGTCCACCCTGTTGATGGTCAGGGACGCCTTCACCCTCACACATCTTTGTGCCACCCTTGTTATCTTTAGCACCCTTCTAGTAGCTCCTGCTACTATCACTATCCCACTACTTGTCCATGTATACCTGCATCTACTTACAGGTATCTTTCTACTTAACTCCATTTTATGATAGCCCAGCTCCTGTTGGCATCTACTCTTTTCTTGATCATTTTCTTCACTAGTCTTTTTCTCTACTTTATTCTTTGCCTTCTTTCTCTTGTCACACAAGAGCTCATGCCCCTGCAGCTCACTCTCAACATTTGCCCAGGAGTCTACTCCTTTATCATTGGCTATGAAAGAGAAGCCATCCACCACCAGAAAGAAGAGCAGCTGAATTACAGGTGGTAGATATTTGAAATAAACCTCTTACTTCCCTAAACCCAAGTGACCATCATAGGGCAAGTGTTTTGAAACAACCCTTAGCAGTGCAGATAGTGAGCAATGAGGTAGCAAATGGGAACATTGGTGACAAGAGCTAGTGGGGGCCCAGGCATCAACTGAGGACTAAGGGGATAACTCAAATGAGGATCTTGGGGCTGAATTACCAGCCTTATATACTGTTACAGGGCTTTGTATGTATTTGTACACTATTACTACATACAGGGTACTTTAGGGCAGTCATGGGAATATGGGTCTTATGCTACTGGCTAGAGATGAGTCATGGGGAGTTACTGCACTGCCTTGCATAGCCCAGGCACCAATGACATGCAATCATGCCATAGTGGTGCAATATGAGGTGATGATGATATTACTGGGCTGTGCAAGGAGACTGGACTGCTTACTAAGGTAGACACAGCTTGGTGCTGCCATCATATGGTGTGTGAGTGCTGTTGGTGAGTGGGCCATAGAGTCATACTGGTACTGAGACAGGGGTAGAACCAGATAAAGGAGTGAAAATAGGGGTGGAGTGAGTGAGGTCATAACACTACCCCCCTGCTAAAGCTCAACCTCTGGGGGAGCAAATGGGAGAGGATGACTAAAGAGTATGGCAAAGACCAACTGAGAGATGGAATGAGGGGCAAATGAATGGGTGGAGTGGAAATCATGGAGCACGTTGGGGCAATTAGTGAGGTTGGAAGCAGGTTCCCAGGTACAATCATCAGCGATGTAGCCTTTCCAATGAACCAGATACTGGATTCCCTGGCTGCAGGGGTGAGAGTTGACGATGAAGTTAACTTCATATTCAGCATTGCAATTGTTGGTAATAATGGCCAGGCTGGGGATTACATCAGGTTTGTCAGGCACTAGAGGGTAATAGGGCTTGGTGCAGGAGATGTTGACAACTGGGTGAATGTGGATGTAACTGGGGAGCCATAACTCAACTGCATTTGGACCCTTTATGGAGACAACAGGAAAGGGGCTGACCCAGCAATCAGTGAGCTTCTGGCAAGGGAATGGTAAGGTAAGATTGTTGGTGGATAGCCATACCCTATCACTGGTTGCGTAGGTAGGGGTTGGTGCACAGACCCAGTTGCCGGTGGTTATCATATGGTCCTATGCTTGGGATAGGTGCTCCTTGGTCTGTGATAAGATGGTCTGATAGTCACATGCTATCTCCAAGGCGGTGGGTGATTTGGAGTCATGAGATTCTACACTCATATAGGATTGGTATGTGTGTGTGACCTGAAAAGGGGAGAACTTTGAAGTAGTGGACTGCTTTGCATTAATGAAGAATTGGGCCAGTGGCAGCCAACATGCCCAGTCATCATGTCATTCAGCACAGTACATACAGAGATAAGAGGAAACTTCTTGATTCATTCGTTCTCTCTGGCCATCAGTCTGCAGGTGGTGTGCAGATGACATTTTTACTGTTATCCTGAGCTGTCTGCAAAGAGATTTCATGAGCATAGTGGCAAACTGAGGGCCCCAGTCAGAGATGATGGAGTTAGGAAGGCCATGGTGCTTCCACATGTGGGCCAGATAGAGATCTGCTAAATCTGCAGCAGAGCAGGTCTTGGTGCAGGGAACTAGCTCCACTTCTTTTGAGAAGTGGTCAACAACTGTTAGGATGGCATCATACTGCCCTGCAGGAGGAAGGTCAGTTATGAAGTTGGCCAAGATATCCTACCATGGCCCTTCAGGGATCAGCAGCAGTTGTAGTTTCCCTTTCAGTGGTTGATTACTGGCTTTGGTGCAGGCACAGTGTGTGCATTCCAGCACATATCTTTCAACATCTTTCCTCATTGCTGGCCAACTATAGAATCACACTAGTAGTTGTAGGGTCTGGAGTACTCCTGGGTGTCCACTCACTGCATGGTTA
The DNA here is from genome assembly GCA_038093995.1 of Tylopilus aff. callainus. NCBI lineage: Eukaryota > Fungi > Basidiomycota > Agaricomycetes > Boletales > Boletaceae > Tylopilus > Tylopilus aff. callainus. Next base: position 12,837 of record JBBPTI010000300.1, on the reverse strand, counting down.
TGATGGAGGGTTGTTATGTGAGTACAGAGAGCAGGGGGAACAAAGATTCTTCTGTTTCGCCTGAGGACATAATCCTTTATTTTGTACCCTTGTGCCATTAACTTCTTAAGGGTAACTTCAGGAAGTTGCATGATCTGATGTGAAATCTGATCAGTTAGTTCATCTCTGGGGGTGGTTACTGTGACCTTCCCTTTTTTGTCTTTCTTCTCATCTATCCATCCTATCTGCTCCAGAGGTATTACCAGAACTTCTTTGTTATCTTCATCTCCCGTGTGCACCAAGTCCATCCTCCTGGATAGCACATCTGCTTTCATCATGACCGATCCCACCTTGTGGCATCACTTGAAGTTGAATTGGAAAGGGTATTGCACACATTGGGCCTGTTGTCAGTTTAGATTTTGTTGGGTCATGAACCAGGCAAGGTTCTGATAATCATTCCAGATTTTGAACTTGTGCTGCATACCCTCTAAGTAGTGTCTTCAGCTTTCCAATGCAAAGATGGCACTAAGCATCTCCTTATTGGCTATGGGGTAATTCTGCTGCTCCTTGGTCATGGAGTGGGAGGAGAATGCCACTGGGTGCCATTGCCCTTCCTTTTCTACTGATAGTACTGCCCCCACTGCACAATTGCTGGCATTGCTCTCTAGCCGATACTGGCAGTCATTGTCTAGGTAGACAAGAATGGGGGCAGTTGTGAACTTCCCTTTTAGACTGCTAAATGCTTCCTTGCATTCCTTCATCCATTCAAAAGTTACTTCCTTCTTGATGAGATCGTGTAGGAGTCGAGCAATCCTTGTGTAATCCTGAATAAAATGGCAATAGAAGTTGGCTAATCCTAAAAAGGCCCATGTTTGCTGGACCATGGTTGGTACAGGCCAGTCAACAACTGCTTTTACCTTGGCCAGGTCCATAGCAATCCCTTCTGGGCTTACAATCATCCTGAGGAACTCTACCTTCATAGTGGAGAATGAACACTTCTCTGGTTTCACAAAAAGATTGTTTTTCTCTAACCAGTCTAGCACTTGTTCAACAAGTTGTTTGTGTGCTTGGGGATCATTGGTCAGTGAGAAGATCAGTAGGTCATCAATGTACATGACAACATCAGGCATGTCATGAAAGAGGTCATTCATCATCATTTGAAATGTAGTGGGGGAGTTGCATAACCCGAAGAACATTACTGTGGGTTTGTAGGCACCTTTGTGGCATACAAATGTGGCCTTCCATTCATCTCCTTCTTTGATCCGTATGTTATTGTACCCCCATCAGAGATTCATCTTCATGAACAGCTTGGCACTCTTTAGTTTGTTGATGAGCTGGGAGATCAGCAGAAGCAGGTAGTTATTTCATACCATGTGTTCATTGAGGTAACAGTAGTCTTGAATCATCCACTTTCGGCCATCTTTCTTTGGGACAAAGAATACAGGCAATGTTTGTTCAAACTTTGATAAATGGATATACCCTTTACAAAGCTGATCCTCAATGAAGGCTTTGATCTCTGCCTGCTCCTTTGGACTTAAGGGGATAATGCATCCCTTCTTCAGTTTAAATGTCTCCTTTAACTTGATGGCATGATCCCAGGGCTTCCTGAGCAGCATGTGTTCTGATTCCTTCTGTGAAAAGACCCAGCTATACCAGTGGTATCAGCGCAGCACCAGGATAAGACTTTCTTCAGCTACAGAGTTCCATTACTCCTCCCCTTTCCAGGCATGTTCTTCCACATGGGTGATCTCTGCCATTTCCTGTTTATGATTTTGTCAGCCCAATCATTTGTAGTTGCAAGTTTGGGGGCATTCTATGAATCAAACCTGTCCAGTCTTCCAATTGATATGGGGGTTGTGGTCTTGAAGCCATGGATATCCTAGAATTACATCATTGTTCCTGATATTCAATATGTACATGTGGAGCAACTCTCAGTGCCCATTAATATCACAGTAAACTTCGACTTTTTCCATAATGCATCCTCCAGCATTCTTGGAACCATCTGCATTGTATATGATGATGGTTCAATAGGCAGTCATGGTGGGGATACAATGTCTATTTATGAAGTCCTGATTGATTAGTGTTAGGTTTGCCCCACTGTCGATAAGGGCCATTGCCATGACATATCTCCCTTCAGTGAAGAGTTTGACCTTTATTGTTAGTTTTATCTCTTTCCCTTTATGGATTACCCTTGTATATATTTTCAGGGGTTCTGGATTTTTGGTGGTGGATGCAGGGGAATTAAGCACAGGTTTAGTTTCTCAGTCCCTGCTGGGCTCACTAGGAGACCCCCCTAGACTGGCTAAATTGGAAACTACTCTGGTTAATAGGGTTACTAGCTTCATTAGTTCCACCAATAAGGAATTATTAGCCTGTGAGATATCCAGATCATCTCCTAGGCTCTGCCTTTTCCCTTCTGCTCTTTTCTGGCATTGGGAAAATCCTGTTCTTTGACTGGCACAACCCTTGTCTCTTCTTCAGCTAGGGCAATTCTTCATACCTGTCACTTCTTGCAACTAAATCAGTGCCTGCCACCATGGAAGTGGCACTCCAGACACTGCTTCTTTGGCTTCTTGTAGTCACAGGCCATGTGGCTGATACCATTACAGTTGAAGCACTTCCCTTGGCTTCCCCTGATAGCAAAGACTTCTTCTTTGTCTGCTTCTTCAAATTGATCTACCTCCATTCAATTGTTGCAGAGTCTGAAGCTTGGGCCATGTCCCCATATGAATGTGAGAGCCTCCATTGCACAGCCTACATCCCAGATATTTTGGAGGTAGTCTGCAGGGGTGGACTTTCAGGAACCTTTCTTAAAGATCTGCAGGATGATATGGCAGGCCATGTTCTGCTCAAGAAGGCATATTGTGTGGCTATTATCAATTCCAGCCATCTGATATAGTGCCTCCCATTGGACTAGGAAGTCATTGGTGTGGAGGGCCCCTTGTTGCAATTGTTCAAGTTGGGTGACAGCCCAGTCCTTCTGATTGACAGATCAGAATAGGCTTTCCATCTCCTGGACCAGTTCATCCCAGGTATACCCTTGACCTCAATGGAGGCATGTCTGCATGAATGGTCTGGCTTTTGGTCCCTTTAGCTGGGATAAGACTGTGGTCATTGCTTCATAACTCTTCAGGAGGATGGTAGAGCAGTTGGTGTGGAGCCATGCCTTGATCTTGGCCCACCATTCTTCGAACTTCACAACAGATCCTTCGTAATCTCTGGGATCTGTGAACACTTCTACCTTTCGGGTGGCTTTCCCTCTGGCAGCTGCAGTGCTGTTTAGGTTAGAGATGGTCTGCTCTAATGTGGCCACATCTTTCAATAAGGCAGCAGTCTTCTTCTGCTCTTCAATGCATCCATTGTAGAGCTGCTGATTCTGCTTGGTTAACATGGTGAACTCTAGCACAATGGTGGCAATCTTGTCCTCTAGCATGAGGTTTGGGTTGCTGAGGATTTGGAGTGTGGACTGTGACATAATGTTGGGCTATATGGGTCTTGGGTATGTGGATTCTCTTTCCATCACAGACTACCCGGGTTCTTCTTCTGTACTCTTCAATTATGGTGGGGTGCCTAGTGGCCTTATATAGTGTGGATCTAACCGGCATTATCTGTGGTCAGCTGATCAGTCTCAGTTGGTTCTATGGTCAGTTCTTCCAGTGGAGTCATGTAAACACTTGCCCTATTGTGATCACTTGGGGTTAAGGGTGCAAAGAGTTTATTTAATATCTACCACCTGTAATTCTGCTGTGGCTGTTCTTCTTCCTGTTGATGAATGGCCTCTCTTTTGTAGCCAATGGAGAAGGAGTAGACTCCTGGGTGGATGTCAGCAGTTACCTGTAAGGGAACAAGCTCTTGTGCAACAAGAGAAAGGAGACAGAGGATGAAATAAAGGAAAAGTAGGGTGAAAAAGACAATCAAGAAAATGGTGGCTGCCAGCAGGAGCTGGAGTATCATAAAAAAAAGTTGAGTAAAAAGATACCTGTAAGTAAGTGCAGGTATGCATGAATGAGAAGTTGTACAGTGATAGTAGCAGGAGCTACTAGAAGGGAGCTAAAAATAGCGAGGGCAGCACAAAGATGTGTGAGACTGAAGGCATTCCTGACCATCAACAGGGTGGACAAGGGTGGTGGCAGCATTTCAGTGGGCAGCTCTTGCTGCAGTGATACTCTCATGGCAGGCAAGGCAGGCTTCTTCAACTAAGAACCTGGCATGGTTCTCTTGCCAACAATGGTACTCTTCGTTGAGGTGGCAGCAGGTGTTGGGTGAGGTGGGGTTACAATAGGGACCCTTGAGGTCATTTGGGTTGACAGACTTAGGCAGGGTCAACTCACACTTAATGGTGGGGGAGGGCAATGGTGGTAGTATCAACTCCTCCTTCTCTTCTTTCTTTATCTCTTTGTACTCCCCTGCTAACCTTCTTTCTCTCTGTGCAGTGGCAGAGACAGGGTCAAAGACTTGTGCAAATAGATGGAGGTACTCCTCTACAAAGAGGCAAGCACTGGCAGCAAGGGCAGCAAGGTCAAGCACATACTCAGGACATGGGATGGTGATCTGGGCTGGGTTTACTAGGGCAGAGGGCTGTCAGTACGATGGCCAATGACTCTATGGGACTCACTACTGGTGACAGGCTTCGGGATGGTGGCAGTGACAGTGAAGTGAAGAGATTCAAGTTATAATAAAACAACCCTTAGCAGTGCAGGTAGTGAGCAATGAGGTAGCAAACGGGAACATTGGTGACAAGAGCTAGTGGGGGCCCAGGCATCAACTGAGGACTAAGGGGAAAACCCAAGATAACTCAAATGAGGATCTTGGGGCTGAATTACCAGCCTTATATACTGTTACAGGGCTTTGTATGTATTTGTACACTATTACTACATACAGGGTACTTTAGGGCAGTCATGGGAATGTGGGTCTTATGCTACTGGCTAGGGATGAGTCATGGGGAGTTACTGCACTGCCTTGCATAGCCCAGGCACCAATGACATGCAATCATGCCATAGTGGTGCAATATGAGGTGATGATGATATTACTGGGCTGTGCAAGGAGACTGGACTGCTTACTAAGGTAGACACAGCTTGGTGCTGCCATCATGTGGTGTGTGAGTGCTGTTAGTGAGTGGGCCATAGAGTCATACTGGTACCAAGACAGGGGTAGAACCAGATAAAGAAGTGAAAATAGGGGTGGAGTGAGCGAGGTCATAATATTTCCCAGTTATCTCCATGAAAGGACCTAATGCAGTGGAACTCTGTCTCTCCCACTACATCCATATTCACCCAGTTGTCAACATCTCACACATCAAACTCTATCACACCTTTGCACTGGATCAGCCAGATGTTCTTCCCAGCCCTGCTCTTATCACCAATGGACAGGATGCCAAGTATGAAGTAGATTTCATCATTGATTCCCACCCTTGTGGCTGTGGCATCCAGTATCTGGTGCACTGGAAGGGCTATCCAGAATCTGATCACACCTGGGAACACACATCCAATCTCATGCACTGTCCCAATGCACCCTGTGCCTTCCACTCTGCTCACTCATCTGCTTCTCATCCCATTTCCTGTTCCATCTTTGCTGCTCTCTTCACTTGTCCTCTTCCTTTCACTCCCTTGGAGGTTGAGCTTTAGCAGGGGGGTAGTGTTACAACCTCACTTGCTCACCACCACCTTTTTCCCTTTTCTGGCTCTACCCCTGTCCCAGCACTGGTATGATAACTGACCCACATACTAACAGCATTCACACACTATACAATGGCTGTGCCAAGCTGTATTTACCTTAGTAAGCAGTCTAGCCTTCCTTGCACAGCCCCATGACATCACTGTCACATCATATCATGCCACTATGGTGCAATCACACATCATCAACTCCTGGGCTGTGCAAGGCAGTGCAGTGACTCCCAATGACTTGTCCTTGGCCAGTAGTGTAAATCCTGCACTCCCATGTCTGCCTTAGAGCACTCCTAATATAGTAACAGGATACAAATACATACAAACTCCTGTAACTGTATATAAGACTGGCAATTCAGCCCCAAGATCCTCATTTGAGTTATCTTGGATTTTCCCCTTAGTCCTCAGTCAATGCCTGGGCCCCCATTAGCTCTAGTCATTCCCACTCCTGCTTGCTACCCAATATCTAAGGGTCATATCAGGGATATGAGATCAAGGATTGCCTCCTGAAAAGAAATGGACACATCTATGTTCTTCCAGACTTACAAGTAAAAATGCTAACACTCCACCATGATCATGCCATCAGTGGACATCCAGGAGTTCTATGCATGCTTGAGCTCCTCACCCAATTTTACAGTTGGCCCACAATAAGGAAAGATGTGGAGAAGTACATGTTAGGATGCACCTGGTGTGCCTGAGCAAAGCCAGGGAATCAACCCCCCAAAGGAAAGCTACAGCCACTCTTGATTCCAGAAGGGCCCTGGCAGGACATCTCCACTGACTTCATTACCAACCTTCCCCCCACTGCTGGGCATAATGCCATTCTTACAGTGGTCGACTGCTTCTCCAAAGAGGTAGAGCTAGTACCTTGTAACAAGACCTGCTTCACAGAGGATCTTGCTGATCTCTACCTCACCCATGTATGGAAGCATCATGGGCTCCCTAATTCCATCGTATCTGACAGGGGGTCACAATTTGCCACTTCCCTGATGAAGGCCCTCTGTTTCCAGTTAGGAATCATGGTAAAACTATCATCCACACACTGAAACAACCCTTAGGCAGGGCTGTGTAGCGAGCTGTATGACAGCGGGGGTAGCGAGGGGATAGGAGCTAGCGGGGCCCAGGCGTCGACTGAGGACTAAGGGGAAAACCCAGAATAACTCGAATGAGGTTCTGGGGCTCAATTGAGCGACTATTTATATTGTTACAGAGTGTTTGTATGTATTGTACTTGTACTGCTATATAGGGGACTTCAGGGCAGACGTGGGGACAAGGGATTAACGCCACTGGCCGTGGGCAAGTCATGGGGAGTCACTGCACTGGTTTCCGCAGCCTGGGTGCTGATGGCGCGATATGGCGTGATGATGATGCGATATGGCATGATCATGACGTCATGGGCCTATGCGAGGGGCTGGACCTGCTTACTAAGGTAGACACAGCTTTGCGCACGATAGGGGCGAAAAATAGGGGCTAAACTAGGGGCGCGAGCGAGGATGTAACACTACCCCCCAGCTAAAGCTGAACCTCTGGGGCAGCGAAGGGGAGCAGGCAAGCGAAGAGGGCAGCGAAGACCAAGCGAGAGACAGGTCATAGTGCGGAAGGATGAGAGCGATGGAACTCGCGGAGAGCATCGGGACAGTGGGTAAGATTGGAAGCTGGTTCCCAAGTGCGATCGGAAGAGGGGTAGCCCCGCCAATGGACGAGATACTGGATCCCACGCCCGTGGGGGCGGGAGTCGACAATATAGTCAACCTCGTACTCGGCATCTCGGTTGTTGGTGATAAGGGCCGGTCCGGGTTGTGGGTCCGGCTGAGATGGGAGCGGAGGCGTATAGGGTTTAGTGCGGGAGATATTGACGATGGGATGGATCCGGATATAGGAGGGGAGATGGAGATGGACGGCATTGGGTCCTTTCATGGTGATCACCGGGAACGGCCCAATCCACCGATCAGTTAATTTTCGGCAGGGGAAGGGCAAGGTAAGATTATCAGTGGATAGCCACACCTTATCCCCGGGGTTATAGGATGGGGCCAGGATTCGATGCGTATTTCCGGTGTCAACCATGCGTTTTTGGGCTGTCTCTAGATGGGCTCGGGTCTGCTCCAAAACAGTCTGGTAGTCGCGCGCTACCTCCGATGCTGCGGGAGATTTAGTGTCCCTGGGTTCAACCCCCATTCGTGGTTGGTAAGTGCGGGTAACCTGAAAAGGGGAGAATTTCGAGGCAAAGGACTGTTTCGCATTCAGGGAGAATTGGGCCAGTGGCAACCATCGTGCCCAATCATTCTGCCGTTTAGTACAGTATAGACGGAGATATGAGCCTACTTCTCTATTCATCCGCTCCGTCTGTCCATTGGTCTGGGGGTGATGCGCTGTGGACTTCTTTACCGATATTCCCAACTGGTCGCACAGGAAGGTCATTAACGAGGCCGCGAACTGTGGTCCACGATCCGAAATGATGGAACGGGGGAGTCCATGGTGTTTCCAGACGTGGGTTAGATACAGATCTGCCAACCCTGCTGCCGTACACGTCTTCTGACAGGGTATCAGTTCGACTTCTTTAGAGAAGCGATCCACGATGGTCAGTATGGCATCATATTTCCCCGCGGTGGGTAGATCTGTTATGAAGTCCGCGGAGATATCTTCCCAAGGGGTCGTGGGAATGGGTAGGGGCTGCACCTCTCCTTGGGGTGGCCAGTTAGTTGATTTTGCCCGAGCGCACCTCATACACCTTTGCATGTACGCCTCTACATCCTTCCTTATCCCAGGCCAGCTATAGAAGCGGGCAAGGAGTTCGAGCATTTTGTGAATTCCCGGGTGGCCACAGACGGCGTTGTCATGGTGGAGGGTGATGATTTGGGTTCGGAGATTGGGTGGAATGTAGGTCCAATCGTGCTTCTTCAGCACCCTATTGTTGATCTCATACCCCTGTGCCATCAGCTTCTTGAGGGTGCTTTCGGGGAGCCGCATGGTTTGATGGGAGACTTCGTTGATCAACTCTTCTCCTGGGGTAGTTACCTCAACCGCTTCATCCGTCCCTCCTTCTCCTTCCAATACCGCGATTCTTTCTGGTGGGATTACTAGAACCCCCTTGTTATCTCCTCCTCCCTCTGTTACTAAATCTGACCTTCGGGAAAGTGCATCGGCTTTCGTCATCAGCGCTCCGGATTTGTGGCACCATTTAAAGTTGAACCAGGAGAGATATTGGGCCCAGCGGGCTTGGCGCCGATTGAGATCTTGCTGTGTCATAAACCAGGTGAGATTCTGATGATCATTCCAGATCTCGAATTCATGGGTGGTTCCTTCCAAGTAATGCCTCCAATTCTCCAGGGCGGAGATCACGCTTAGCATTTCTTTATCGGCGATCGGGTAATTCCGCTGCTCAGGGATCATGGAGTGGGACGAAAACGCTACAGGGTGCCACCAATCTCCCTTTTGCACTGAGAGCACGGCCCCGACTGCGGAATTGCTCGCATCACTCTCTAGTCGGTAGCAGCAGTCATTGTCGGGGAAGGCGAGCACCGGGGCTGTGGTAAATCTCTCCTTCAGCTGTTTAAACGCCTCCTCATATTCTGGGGTCCATTCGAAGCTTACATCCTTCTTTGTGAGGTCGTGAAGGGGTCTGGCCACCTTGGCGTAATCTCTAATGAATCGCCTATAGAAGTTAGCGAGTCCGAGAAAGGCGCGGGTTTGCCGGAGAGTATTCAGCTTTGGCCAGTCAGTTACCGCTTTTACCTTTCCCTGATCCATTGCGATTCCATCGGGCCTGATGATCATCCCAAGGAACTCCACCGTGGTTACCGAGAATGCGCACTTCTCTGGTTTAATGAAGAGATCGTTCTTTTCCAGTCGTTTGAGTACTTCCCATACCTTTTCTTCGTGTGCCACTGGGTTCGGATCTTTAGAGAAGATGAGAAGATCGTCGATGTATACCACTACATCCGGCATGTCCGCAAATAAGTCGTTCATCATCGTTTGAAACGTGGTGGGGGAGTTACAGAGTCTGAAGAACATTACCGTTGGTTCATAAGCCCCTCGGTGGCAGACGAAGGCGGCCTTCCATTCGTCTCCTTCCTTAATCTGCACGTTATTGTACCCTCATCGGAGATCCATCTTCGTAAATAGCCGTGCCCCCTTGAGCCTATCGACGAGCTGAGATATTAAGGGGAGTGGATAGTTATTCCTGATGGTGTGCTCGTTGAGATACCGATAATCCTGAACCATCCTTTTCCTTCCATCTTTCTTTGGGACGAAGAAGACTGGGGATGTCTGTTCGGATTTTGACAGGCGGATATATCCTTTCTTCAGCTGATCTTCCACGAAATCCTCTACCTCTTTCTGTTCCTGGGGGCTTAGAGGGATAATCCTTCCCTTCTTTGGTCGGAAGGAGTCTTTGAGGTCGATTGCATGATCCCAGGGTTTACGCAGGGGCATGCGTTCTGATTCCTTCTGGGAAAACACCTTGTAGTACCGATGATACTTCCTTGGCATGAGCAAGAGCGACTCTTCTGTCGTCGGGCAGGATTGGGTCTGTTTCTCCCGGCTCCTTTGCTTGGCATGGACCGCTTCCCCGAACTCCTGTTGGTGGACTCCTCGGGCCGTCCTCTCATAGTTGCATGTCTCCAGGCAGTCGGTAAACTGCACCCGACTGGTTTTCCAGTTGATTTGCGGGTTATGCTCCTTCAGCCAAGGGTAGCCAAGGATGAGGTCATTACTCCCGATCTCAGAAACGTAAGCCCGAAGCAGCTCCTTATGTCCGTTGAGGTCGCAGTACACCTCCACTTCTTCGGTAATTGCTCCCCCGGCATTTTCCAACCCATCCGCATTATGAACGATTATCTTTCTGCAAGCGGTTAGAGTGGGGATCCTATTTCTTTGTACAAAGCTCCGGCTAATAATGGTTAGATTTGCCCCGCTGTCGATCAGGGCTTCTGCATTAATATACCTCTCCGAAGGGGAGGGCTTGATCTGTATGATTAGCTTGATCTCTTTCCCCTTATGGATCACCCGGGTATACATCTTCGGGATTTCTGGGATTTGTTTGGCGGTAACAGGGGAATCAAGCACAGGTTTAGTATCTCGGTCCCTGCTGGGCTCACTGGGAGACCCCCCTAGACCGGCTACGTTAGATACTAAAGCAGTTAGCATGGTTACGAGTTTAGTTAGTTCCACCAAAAAATGAATACTATTATCAGCCTGCGGGACACCCAGATCATCCTTCAGGCTCTGCCTTTTCCCTTCTGCTCCTTCCCGGCGTTGGGAAAATCCTGTTCCTCAACTGGGGCGATCCGTGCTTCATCCGGCGCTAGCGCGATCCTCTGGGCTACCCTCTTCTTGCAACTGAAACGATGACCCCCTCCATGGAAATGGCACTCCGAACATTGATTCTTCGGCTTCTTGCAGTTTCGTGCCATGTGCCCGGTGCCTTTGCAATTGAAACACTTCCCAGAACTGCCCTTTATGGCGAAAACTTCTTCTTCATCCATTTCCTCAAAGCAATCTACCTCCATTCGGTCCCTGCGGGATTGATACTGCTGTGGGCGGCCCCTAATGAACGTGAGGGCCTCCATCGTGCATCCCACGTCATGGATATTCTGGAGATAGGCGGCTGGGGTAGACTTCCTGGCGCCTTCCTTGAATATCTGGAGGATGATGTGCCGGGCTGTGTTTCGTTCTAGCAGTCGGATGGCATGGCTGTTGTCTATTTCGGCCATCTGGTAGAGTGCTTCCCAGCGGACTAAAAAGTCGTCGGTCCAGAGGGCTCCTTGTCGAAGTTGTTCTAATTGGGCGACGGCCCAGTCCTTCTGATTCACCGATCGGAATAAACTTTCCATTTCCTGTACTAGTTCATCCCAAGTGTAGGCCTGCCCGCGACGCAACCGGGTTTGGGCGAATGGGCTGGCCTTCGGTCCTTTCAGCCGTGATAAGACCGCGGTAACAGCTTCGTAACTTTTCAGGAGAATAGTGGACTGATTCGTGTGTAGCCAAGCCTTAATCTTGGCCCATCATTCTTCGAATTTGGCGATGGACCCCTCGTAATCTCCGGGATCAGCAAAGACTTCAACCTTTCAGGCCGCCTTTCCCCCAGCAGCAGCAGCGCTGTTGAGATTACTTACGGTTTGCTCGAGTGCGGCTACATCCTTTAGCAACGCTGCAGTCTTCTTCTGTTCTTCGACGCATCCGTTGTAGAGTTGTTGATTCTGCTTCGTGAGGGTGGTGAACTCTAACGCAATGGCTGCAATCTTGTCCTCCAATGTGAGATTCGGGTCAGCGAGGATTTGGAGCGTGGATGCCGACATAATGGCGCGCTATATGGGTTTTCTGAATCTGAACTCTTTTTCCGTCTCTGATCACCCAAGTCCTTCTTCTGTATTCTTCAATTACGGCTGGGTGCCTTGTTGCCTTATATGGGATGGATCTAGCCGGCGTTATCTGTGGTTGGCTGATCGGTCTCGATATCAATTTCTTCCATGTGCACTCCTTCCGTCGGAGTTTCGTAAGTGCTTGTCCTATTGTGGTCACTCGGGTTTAGGGCAAAAAGAGGTTTATTTCAAATAACTACCAGCCGTAATTCTGCTGCGGCTGTTCTTCTTCGGCGTGAATCGCCTGTCTTTCGTACCCGAAGGTAGTGGAGTAGGCTCCTTCGCAGATGGCTATTTGAAATTGAAGCGGGGTTAGTTCTCGTGCGACGAGAGAAAGAAGGCGAAGTGAGAAGTAGGTAATGAGAATGGAAAAGAAGACAGTGAGGAAGACGAAGGTAATCAGCAGGAGCTGAAAGATCATATAATTCGGGCAAGAAAGGTACCTAAAATGAGATGTAGGTATGCAAAGAAAAGCGAATGGGGAGAGGCTGTAGCAGGGGCTACAAGTATTTCGCTAAAGGTAAAAAGGGCGGCGCAAAGATGCGCGAGGATGTAGGCGTCCCGGACTGTTATCCGGTCGGACGAGGGTGGCGGCGGCAGTACGACAGGCAGCTCTTGCTGCGGCGATTCTCTCGCGGCATGCGAGGCGGGCTTCTTCTACTAAGAACTGGGCGCGGTTCTCTTGCCAACGATGGTACTCTTCGTCAAGGCGGCGGCGGGTCTCAGGTGAGGTCAGGTCGCGATAGGGACCCTCTAGGTCGTTTGGGTCGACGAACTCAGGCGGCGTCGACTCGCGCTTAGGGGAGGGGGCAGGTGATGGTGGTAACACTAACTCC
>JBBPTI010000299.1:0-16863 GCA_038093995.1 Tylopilus aff. callainus | reverse complement strand
TAAAATACCCATTGAGGAGTGTCAAAAATTGATTGAGAGCATGCCTAGGAGAGTTCAGGCAGTGCTTAGGGCCAAGGGAGGCTATACCAAGTACTAATAATATCCAAATATCCTTGTCAATTCAAAAGTGAAAAAACCCTTTCCATGGTATTGCTGTTTTGTGATGGCCATATCTCCACAGCCTGTGAACCAAATCACATGACCCAAGAGGCGATTTTGTAGCCAGGGGTATGTACTATTTATGTCTCCACCAGACCTAAGCGAAATTCCCACAGTGTTTGGCAGTGCGCTTCGTGCACCGCTATTGAGGTTAGCATGGAAAGGGTTTTTGGAGTCACTGTATACAATTACAGATTGTTTGTACATATTGATGTCCTATTACTACATATGGGTACTTCAGGGTAGATGTGAGAATGCAGGACTTATGCCACTGGCTGGGAATGAGTCATGGGGAGTCACTGCACTGCCTTGTGCAGCCCGGGCACCGATGACGTGAGATCACATCAGTATGGTGCAATATCATGTTAGTATGGTGTGACGTGGCATCATGGGGCTGTGCTGAGGGATCTGGACCACTTACTAAGGTAACCACAACTTGGTGCAGCCATTGTGTGGCATGTGGATGCTGTTAGTGAGCAGGTCAGAGGGAGTACCAGTACCAGAATAGGGGAAGAGCCAGAAAAGGAGTGGAAAAAGATAGGGGCGTGAGTGAGGTCGTAACACTACCCCCCAGCTAAAGCTCAACCTCCAGGGGAGCAAGAACAGATGGGCATGAGAAGAGCGCTGTAAAGAAGACAAGGACTCTGGGGTGGACTTGGATAGAAGTCCTAGAAGTCCTAGGGGTTGTCAGTGTGTGTGGGGAGCAATAGGCTCACCTCTAAGGGACTCTGGAGCACAGGGAGTGGATCAGGGAAGTCCTCAAGTAGTTGACCAGCAAGAAGCACAAGTCCGACAGTCTTGTAGAGTGTTAGCGGTCGGGGGCAGTGACGGGAGATGAGATGGTTGTAAACAGTGAGTGGTCATGGTGTGGTGAACGGTCGGTGAACAGTAAATGGTGCGGTAAGAGCTAAAACAGGAGCTGCATTCCAAGTTCCTATGACATTGCTTTATAGTCTGGGAATGCCTGAGACTTAGGTACAACTGTAGGAACCTGAGTCTAAAGAAGAAACAAGAATAAACTAGTCGAGAGAACATGAAATGAAATAAAACTGATGGTCTTCCGGACTTATTGACGGACTTGCATCTGGTCAACCGATCCTACTGTACAAGATAAGAAGGGGAGTGTGAAGGTAGAAACAAAAAGGGCACAGAGACCATACGAAAGGACATGAGATGTAGGGATACCACCATAGAGACATACCACTCTCTACATCTGCAGGAGACTTAGTGACTAACTGTCCCCAGTCAGGTCACGTGATATGCATTGGTGTGGGGTTTGAAATGGTGGGTGCGTTGCGACTACAAGTCCGCTGTTGGTTCACTTCTTCTTCATCTATCCTTACTCCTCTATACCACCCAACCATGTCCAGCCGATTTGAATGAAACTGCCAACTTGCAAATGCTAGCATGGCACATTGAGCAAAGCTGCAAGGCGCCTTCTGTGAGGCCACTGAGGCACTCAATACTGAGGCGATGACAAGACCAGGAGACAGCGAGGGGCTACAGGAGGAGCAGGATGACTGGGTGAAGCGATTTGGGGTGAAGATGGTGAGTCCGAAACGCCTTGGAGCCCGGACACTGATAAAACCATCACTAATAGGATGCTTGGAATGCCATGACCGAGGCTGCAGCAGACATCAGGCTTGACATGTTGCTGCCTGAAGATGTTAATGTGCAACTTGATGAGGCTGATAGCTTCTACCATGCCTGGTTGGTTTGTATGCCTGCTGTTCCTGAGGTGACTCCAATGTTAGAAGACGAGACAGTTGCCAGGACTCCAGCAGGACTCGTCTCCACAGAGGAAGGGGTGGACACTGCAGAGGAACGTGTTCCAGCACCACTCAATGCGACGTCTGAGGTGCCGCTTGCGAAGGTAAGTGTTTTGGGGCTGAACTTGGTGCTGCTGATGGTTGTGTAGAGGACATGCAATGATGGGGACAAGGACATGGTCGCGAAGAGGCTCAAGTCCTTGGACGCACTGCAGGTGAGATGGTGGACTGACAAGGTCTGTGTGCAGTGCTGGGCCGCCAATGCAGACGAGCGATGTGCACCAGGCCCAGGATCCGCTTGTCAATGGTGCTATGAGTGCCAGATCAAGTGCGACCTGAGTGCTGGGCGGGCAGCTCCATGGAAGAAGGCAGCAGTGAGAGTGGGAGCAGCATGGGCAGCTGCTAGAGGTAAGTACTCTTTGGGTGGTGGCAGTTGGGACTCACAACCCTCTAGAATCTGCGCCTGCGATTACGAAATGGCCAATTTGGGCAGCAGCCAAGGCTGGGTCCAGCAAGAGACTTATATCACTGATCAACGTGACATCCGAATCGGAGGTGGAAGAAGTAGAGCCGATGCCTGTCAAAGCTAAGGGCAAGGGGAAGGAGTGGGCTGCACCAAGGAAGACCATGCGATAGGAGAAGAGGCTGATTGAGGGCGTGATGCATCACGTCAACGCACTGGAGGCGCAACTATTCCAGCTCTGTACCAACACAAAGAAGCTGGAAGTGCAGCAGGATGAGGTCTTGGCAGAGTTGTGGGTCCTCTCAAAGGAGCTGAGTGTGATCCCCGAGCCTGTCAACTCCGAGTAGGTAGTATCGTCGTCCCCTGCAGAAGTCCACGCATGTTGTAGGTAGTCCTATGTATAAAAATAGGCTGTAATCGGAACGAAATACAAAGCGGAACAAGGCATAGCATGAATAAAAAAAGAAACATAAGAAGAATTGTGCAGGATACCACCTGACTTGTCTTCTTCAGTCTTCTTTCTTCGGTCTATGGAGTATATGTAGTGGTTTTTAGTCTATGAAGTTAAAGGTGCGTGGTGCCTCAAGGTGTGTGCAAAGGTCAGGAGGTACATTGGATACAATCACATGGAGACACAAACAGAGGAAAGAGACGGACTTTACTTTTATGTTTTATGTTTTTATGGTTCTATTGTGTTTTGTTTAGATGGCATATGAGGAGTGGAGAGGAGTGGAGAAAGGCATAGAGTCTGTTAATAGTCTTTTCAGTACTTAGGAGAGAGCGCCGGACAAATCCTGGGGTAGAACAGAGAGGAGGAACAGGTATTGTAGGAGACCATGGACTTATAGGTCTGGGTCATTGAAGTCCATGTCTGCTTCGTCTGGTTCAGGGACTTCTTCTCCTGCTAGCCTGTCTAGGCTTTCGTCATCGAGACCAGTAAGGCTTGTGACAGGAATTGAGGATCTGGAATGAGGATAGTAAGGGATAATATGAAAAGCTGCATAGTGCAGCTTGGAGACCACACCATCCAACTCAGCCAGGATATACGATCCTCCAGAAGTCTGGCGAAGGACCACCATTGGACCAATATACCTAGGCTTCATCTTTCGGTTCAGCTCTTTCTCGACATGGGTATTATGAACAAGGACTAGACTCCCAGGGCAGAAGTTGAAGTCCGTGATTTGGTTCTTGAAAGTGGTCTCAAAGTGCTTGATCAAGTCAAAGTGGGCCTTCATTACATGCTCCCGAATCGACTCCAAGTCATCCTGATGCTTTTGAAGTTGGCATGCTCACCAGGCGATCAGTCTGGATGGAGCGAAGGGATCTGTTTCTGGTAGTGGGACAAGAAAAGTAGCTTCAGTGAGATCAAACAGAAAGAGTGGTTCAATGCCATGAACCATGAAATATGGCAATAGACCAGTGGAATGGACCACTGTCACATGCTTGGCCCAAAAGACCGAGTGAGCGGCAGTATGCCAGCGAGACTCCCCTCCCAGGGAACTTTTGATGATGGACTCCTGGACATCAAAGTGACACCGTTTGACCACCCCATTTGCCTGGGAGTTGTAGGAGGAGACGTGGATGTGGTGAATACCATACCAGTCCGCAAGGACATCTAAACCCTGGAGAAAAGCAGGGCTGTTGTCAGTTACAATTTCAGAAATGGGACCCCAACGGCAGAGGAGGTCTTCAAAGAGGAAGGTGGCAATCAAGGTGCCATTCTCAGACCGCAGCATACACCATTCCAGGTAAGCAGTCAGAGTGCAGTGGGCCTGGATGATATATCTATATCCACCAGAGCAGGGCATCAGCATTGTGTCAACATGTACTTTCCAAAAAAGTCCACCAACAGCTGGGACAGTTGGGGGAATATGGAAGTGAGTGGTCTGACGAATTTGGCATTCATGGCAAGTACGCATGAACCACTTGACATCATTGACCAGCATTGGCCACCAGAAGCAAAGGAGTAACTGAGTGCGGACCATGTAGACACCTTTGTGCCTGAGGTCATCATGTGCCTCCTTAATCAGTCTGTACCAGCGGTCTTCTGGTACGATGAGCTGGTGTCATCCATGAGGTTCGTGGCACCATAAAGAATCGTTAAGGATGAAGAACTTTGTTGCTGAGTTTACAAAGGATTGGAACTCGGCGTCTGAGAGGTTAGTGGGGTGTATACAGGAATGAAGGAAGTCTTGGATTACGTGGATGCGGGCCTCTTGCACCATAGCTTTAGTAGACCATGGGATGATAGGTATGTCTGTAGGGTGATTCTGGTCGGTGGTGGCAGAGGCAAAGACCACAGCATAAGGCCAAGTAGACTGAGGCCACAGTGTAGGTGAAAGAGCATAGTCCATGGACGTAGGCAGACCAACACAGAGATATAAAGAGGGGGCGAATGGTAGGTACGAATGAGGTAGTGTGCGATCATTAAGAATAACGGTAGTAAAGGAATAGGCCTGGTCGAGCCAGTCCTCAATGCTCCCTTCTGATACAACCCTTAGGTGGGGCTGCGTAGTGAGCTGTGTGACAGCGGGGGAGTGACAAGTGATTGGAGCTAGAGGGGCCCTGGCGTTGACTGAGGACTAAGGGGAAAACCCAGAATAACTCGAATGAGGTTCTGGGGCTCGATTGCAGTCCTATATATAGTTTTACAGCATGTTTGTACATATTGTGCCCTTAATACTACGTTTAGGACTTTAGGGCAAGTGTGGGGACGAGGGGGTTACACTACTGGCCAGTTATGAGTCATGGGGAGTCAATGCACAGGTTTGCGCAGCCCGGGTGCTGATGATGCGGGATTGCACCATAATGGCGTGCTATGATGTCATGGGGCTGTGCAAAGAGGGGCTGGGCTGCTTACTAAGGTAAACACAGCTTGGTGCTGCCATCGTGTGGCATGTGAATGCTGTTAGTCAGCGGTCCCCCTGGTCATATTGCGGTTCAGGAAAGGGGTGGAATAAGACAGGGATGCGAGCAAAAAGATAGGGGCGCGAGCAAAAAGATAGGGGCGTGAGCGAGGTCGTAACACTACCCCCCTGCTAAAGCTGAACCTCCGGGGCAGCAACGGGAAAAGACCAAGTGAAGAGAGCGGTGAAGATGGACCGAGTAAGGGGGCGAGGGGCGGCAGGATGGAGACAATGGAAATCGCGGATGGCGTCAGGGCAATGGGTAAGGTTAGAGGCCGGCTCCCAGGTGCAATCGTCGGCAGGATAACCTTTCCAGTGGACCAAATACTGAATGCCCCGGCCACAAGGGCGAGAGTCAACAATGAAGTCAACTTTGTACTCCTCGTCGCGATTGTCAGTGATGAGCGCGGGACCGGGGCGTGGATCCGGTTGGGATGGAAGCGGGGGCGAGTATGGTTTGGTCCGGGAAATGTTAACGACCGGGTGAATTTTAATGTAGGCGGGGAGACGGAGGTGTACGGCATTTGGCCCCTTCATTTCGATAACGGGGAAGGGTCCAACCCATCGGTCGGTGAGCTTTCGGCATGGAAAGGGGAGAGTGAGATTATCAGTGGCTAACCAAACCTTCTCCCCGGGGGTGTAAGAAGGTGCCGGGCTCTGGTGCTTGTTCCCCGCGGCGCTCATCCGTTCTCGGGCCACTTCGAGATTAGCTCTGGTCTGATCTAAGATCTGTTGATAATCCCGTGCTACCGCCAAGGCAGCCAGTGACTTAGTATCCTGGGGTTCCACACCCATCCTGGGTTGGTACATGCGTGTGACCTGAAAGGGAGAGAACTTGGAAGTAGATGACTGCTTCGCGTTTAGGGAGAACTGGGCCAGTGGTAACCATCGTGCCCAATCGCTTTGCCGTTCAGCACAGTACATTCATAAATAAGAACCCACTTCTCTATTCAGCCGTTCTGTTTGTCCATCAGTCTGGGGGTGATGAGCTGTGGACTTTTTTACGGTTATTTCTAACTGGGAGCAAAGGGATGTCATAAGGGAGGCGGCGAACTGAGGCCCCCGGTCAGAGACGATTGAACGGGGAAGGCCATGATGCTTCCACACATGTGTCAGATAGAGATCCGCTAGATCTGATGCCATACATGTCTTCTGGCATGGGACCAGTTCGACTTCTTTGGAGAATCGGTCTACCACCGTCAAGATGGCGTCATATTGGTCAGCAAGGGGGAGGTCGGTGATGAAATCCGCGGAGATGTCCTTCCAGGGTGTATCAGGCACTGGCAGAGGCTGTAATTCTCCCCGTGGCGATTGATTGGTGGACTTTGCTCGGGCGCACCGCGTACAGGCTTTCATGTATTCTTCGACATCTTTCCTCATTCCGGGCCAGCTGTAGAAGCGGGTGAGTAGTTCCAAAGTGCGATGGACACCGGGATGGCCGCAGACGGCATGGTCATGATGGAGAGTGGTGATCTGAACCCGAAGATCGGGTGGTATGTAAATCCGGTCATTCCTTTTGAGTACCCGATCTTTAATCTCGTATCCTTGTGCCATCAACTTCTTGAGGGTGGCTTCGGGGGGTCGCATGGTCCTGTGCAAGATCTCATTGGTCAGCTCATCTCCTGGGGTTATTACGTCCATTGTTTGTTCCTCCCTGCCTATCTGTCGTACTTGCTCCGGAGGGATTACCAATACTCCTTTATTGTCCTGTTCTCCCTCACCCACTAAGTCTGACCTCTGGGATAGTGCATCCGCTTTCGTCATCAAGGCCCCGGCTTTGTGATATCATTTGAAATTGAATCGAGAGAGGTATTGGGCCCAGCGGGCCTGTCGCCGATTGAGATCTTGGTGCGTCATGAACCAGGTAAGGTTCTGATGGTCGTTCCAGATCTCGAACTCGTGAGTCGTCCCCTCTAGGTAGTGTCTCTAAGTTTCGAGTGCTGATATAACGCTAAGCATCTCTTTGTCGGCGATAGGATAATTGCGCTGTTCCGGGGTCATGGAGTGAGATGAGAACGCCACGGGATGCCAGCGGTCTTCCTTCTGGACCGAGAGGACGGCCCCTACCACATAATTACTGGTGTCACTTTCTAGCCGATAACGACAGTCATTGTCTGGATAGGCAAGCACCAGTGCCGTGGTGAACGATTTTTTTAGCTTCACAAAGGCCTCCTCGCACTCTGGGGTCCATTCAAAGGGTACTTCCTTCTTTGTGAGATCATGTAAGGGGCGCGCGATTTTAGCGTAATCTTTAATAAAACGCCGGTAGAAGTTAGCTAGCCCGAGGAAGGCACGGTTCTGTCGGAGTGTAGTCGGGCTCGGCCAATCCACCACAGCCTTTACCTTCTGTTCATCCATGGCCACCCCGGTGGGTCCGACGATCATTCCTAAGAACTCCACGGTTGTTACCAAGAAGCTGCACTTCTCTGGTTTGACGAAGAGGTCGTTCTTCTCCAGCCGCTCTAACACCTCTCTTACCCTCTGTTCGTGTGCGGCTCGGTCTGGGTTCCTTGAGAAGATTAGTAGATCATCAATGTATACTACCACGTCCGACATGTCCACGAACAGATCATTCATCATGGTTTGGAAAGTGGCGGGCGAGTTGCACAATCCGAAGAACATCACCGTGGGTTCGTATGCCCCCCTGTGGCAAACGAAAGCGGCCTTCCATTCATCTCCTTCTTTGATCCGCACGTTATTGTATCCCCATCGGAGATCCATCTTGGTGAAGAGCCGCACTCCCTTCAGTTTATCGATGAGTTGGGAAATCAAGGGAAGAGGGTAGTTATTCCGGACGGTATGCTCGTTGAGATACTGATAGTCCTGTACCATTCGTTTTCTTCCATCCTTTTTTGGTACGAAGAACACCAGAGAAGTTTGCTCAGACTTTGAGGGCTGGATATACCCCTTCCTCAGCTGATCGTCGATGAAGTCGTCTACTTCCTTCTGTTCCTGCAGGCTTAGTGGGATGATTCTCCCCTTCTTTGGACGGAAAGAGTCCTTTAGATCAATCGCATGATCCCACGATTTTTGGAGGGGCATCCGTTCAGACTCCTTCTGAGAAAATACCTTTTTGTAGCGATGGTACTGTTTCGGGACGAGCACCAGCGACTCCTGTTCTCCGCTATCGGCATTGATCTGCTTTTTTCGGCTTGTCTCTTCTGCATGAATGGCCTCTCCTACGTCCTGCTGGTGAACCGTCCGGGTGCTCCGCTCATAGTTACAAGTTTCCGGACAATCGGCAAAGTGGACCTCCCCGGTTTTCCAGTTTATTCGGGGGTTATGTTCCTTAAGCCACGGATACCCTAGAATGAGGTCATTGCGTCCGATATTTGATACGTACGCTCGGAGTAACTCTTTATGCCCGTTGAAATCACAGTAGACCTCGACTCCTTCCGTTATTCTTCCTCCGGCATTCTCTGATCCATTAGCATTAAAAACGACGATGGTCTGGCAGGCGGTTAGCGTGGGAATTCGGTGCTTCCGGACGAAATCCTGACTGATTAGCATTAGATTTGCCCCACTGTCGATCAGGGCCTCTGCGTTAGTATATCTGTCCGAGGGTTTGGGTTTGATCTGTATGGTTAGCTTTATCTCCTTCCCCTTATGTATTACCCTCGTATACATATTCGGAGATTCTGGGATTTGCTTGACAGATTTAGGGGAATTAAGCACAGTTTTAGTATCTCGGTCCCTGCCGGGCTCGCTAGGAGACCCCCCTAGACCGGCTATGCTAGATACTAAAGTGGTGAGCATAGTTACAAGTCTCGTTAGTTCCGTCAAGAAAAGAGTATTATCAGCCCGTGAGACACCCAGATCGTCTCCTAGGCTCTGCCTTTTCCCTTCTGCTCCTTCTCGGCATTGGGAAAATCCTGTTCTTCAACCGGGGCGGCCCTTGCTTCATCGGGCGCTAAGGTAATCCTTCGGGCCACCCTCTTCTTGCAGCTGAAACGATGCCCTCCTCTGTGGAAATGACATTCAGGGCATTGGTTCTTCGGCTTCTTACAGTTTCGGGCCATATGACCGGTTCCCTTGCAGTTGAAACATTTCCCAGGGCTTCCTTTTATGGCGAAGACGTCTTCTTCTTCTGCTTCTTCGAAGCAATCTACCTCCATTTGGTCCCTGTGGGATTGGTACTGCTGTGGCCGACCCCTGATGAATGTAAGGGCTTCCATAGCGCATCCCACATCGCGGATATTCTGTAGATAGGCGGCAGGAGTGGACTTTCGCGCGCCTTCCTTGAATATCTGGAGGATGATGTGGCGGGCGGTGTTTCGTTCGAGGAGGCGAATGGCGTGACTATCATCGATCTCGGCCATCTGATAGAGCGCCTCCCATCGGACTAGGAAGTCGTCAGTCTGAAGGGTGCCTTGTTGGAGCTGTTCCAACTAGGCGACGGCCCAATCCTTCTGATTTACCGACCGGAAGAGGCTCTCCATTTCTTGTACCAGCTCATCCCATGTATAACTTTGTCCGTGGCAAAGCCGCGTTTGGGTGAAGGGTCCAGCTTTCGGTCCTTTGAGCCGGGAGAGTACTGCGGTCACCGCCTCGTAACTCTTCGGGAGGATCGTCGATTGGTTGGTATGGAGCCATGCCTTGATCTTGGCCCACCATTCTTCGAATTTGGCAATGGATCCTTCGTAATCTCCAGGATCGGCGAACACTTCCACCTTTCTGGCCGCTTTCCCTCCGGCAGCTGCGGCGCTGTTTAGGTTACTCACCGTCTGCTCTAGCACGGCAACATCTTTCAGCAGAGCGGTGGTCTTCTTCTGCTCTTCGATACATCCGTTGTAGAGCTGCTGATTTTGCTTGGTCAGCGTAGCGAATTCTGTGGCAACGGCGGCAATCTTGTCCTCCCACGTGAGGTTTGGGTCGCCGAGGATTTGGAGAGTGGATGCCGACATAATGACGGGCTATATGCGTCTTTGGAATCTGGATTCTTTTTCCATTTCGGATCACCCAGGTTCTTCTTCTGTACTCTTTGATTACAGCTGGGTGCCTGGTTGCCTTATATGGGGTGGATCTAATTGGCGTTATCTGTGGTTGGCTGATCGGTCTCGGTCGATTCTGTTTGTTCTCCTTCCGTCGGAGTCGTGTAAACAGTTGTCCTATTGTGGTCACTCGGGTTTAGGGTGAGAAGAAGTTTTTATTAATAGCTACCAGCCGTAATTCTGTTGCGGCTGTTCTTCTTTGGCATGGATCGCCTGTCTCTCGTATCCGAAGGTAAAGGAGTAGGCTCCTTCGCGGATAGCTATCTGGAACTGAAGCGGGGTAAGTTCTCGTGCGACGAGAGAAAGAAGGCGAAGCAGGAAGTAGGTAATGAGAATGGAAAAGAAGACGACAAGAAAAGTAAAGGTAATCAGCAGGAGCTGAAAGATCATATAAGTCAGGCGAGGAAGATACCTAAAATGAGATGTAGGTATGCAAAAAAGAGGGATTGGATTGAGATAGTAGCAGGGGCTTCTATCAGTTGACTAAAGGTAAAGAGGGCGGCGCAAAGATGTGCGAGGGCGTAGGTGTCCCGGACCATTATCCGGTCGTATGAGGGTGGCGGCGGCGTTTCTGCGGGCAGCTCTAGCTGCGGCGATTCTCTCGCGACGTGTGAGGCGGGCTTCTTCTCTCAGGAACCTCTCACGGTTCTCTTGCCAACGACGGTACTCTTCGTCGAGGTGGCAGCGGGTCTCAGGTGAGGTGGGGTCGTGGTAAGAACCTTCTAGGTTGTTTGGGTCGACTGACTCGGGCGGGGTCGACTCACGCTTGGGAGAGGGGGCAGGCGACGGTGGTAGCACTAACTCCTCCTCCTCTTCTTTTTTCACTTCTCTATACTCCCCTGCTAACCTCCTTTTTCTTTGTGCGGCGGTGGAGGCGGGGTCGAAAACTTGGGCGAATAGGCAGGGGTGCTCTTCTATGAAGAGCCGGGCGCTGGCGGCGAGGGTGGCGATGTCGAGGGCGTACTCAGGACGCGGGACTGAGATCTGGGCGGGGTTCACTGGGGCAGAGGGCTGTCAGTAACGACGGCCTGCAACTCTGCCAAGCTCACTATTTCCGCGGACTTTGGGGTTGTGACGGTGACGGCGAAGTGAGATAAGATTCGAGTTATAATGATACAACCCTTAGGTGGGGCTGCGTAGTGAGCTGTGTGACAGCAGGGGAGTGACAAGTGATTGGAGCTAGAGGGGCCCTGGCATCGACTGAGGACTAAGGGGAAAACCCAGAATAACTCGAATGAGGTTCTGGGGCTCGATTGCAGTCCTATATATAGTTTTACAGCATGTTTGTACGTATTGTGCCCTTAATACTACGTTTAGGACTTTAGGGCGAGTGTGGGGACGAGGGGGTTACGCTACTGGCCAGTTATGAGTCATGGGGAGTCAATGCATAGGTTTGCGCAGCCTGGGCGCTGATGATGCGGGATTGCACCATAATGGCATGCTATGATGTCATGGGGCTGTGCAAAGAGGGGCTGGGCTGCTTACTAAGGTAAACACAGCTTGGTGCTGCCATCGTGTGGCGCGTGAATGCTGTTAGTCAGCGGTCCCCCTGGTCGTATTGCGGTTCAGGAAAGGGGTGGAATAAGACGGGGATGCGAGCAAAAAGATAGGGGCACAAGCAAAAAGATAGGGGCGCAAGTGAGGTCATAACACCTTCTTCAGGAGGATCCTTATCAGAAGAGGGGTGCCGAGAAAGACTGTCCGGACCTGTGTGCTGTGTCATGGAGACATGATGAATCTGGAAATGGAACAAGAGGATACCTGTGATCCATCGATTGATGGTCACATTGGGCTGAAGGTCCAGGTTGTTGATCATTCCCTGGATGTATTTAGTGTCCATTTCTACGATGAGGTTAGCAATACCAAAGATGAAGACCCTAACTGAGCAAAGTGCCTAAAAGAGTCCATAAAGTTCGAGTTTTGCTTGCAAATAGTGGCTCTCAACTTCCATAAGGCTAATAGAACCAAAACGGTTTGGATAGCGCTTGCCATCCTTGCCTTCCTGTGATAAAATGAACCCAACTGCTATGACCGAGGTGTCTACGGCAAGGACAACCTCTCTGCCAGACTCATAGTCCAAGCAGCGGAGTGCAGGAGACTTAATGATCTCATCCTTGAGACGAGCCATCACATCTTTCTGAGCATTGCACCATTCAAAGGGGACACCCTTTCATGTGAGATTAATTAGTGGTTGAGTGAGAGAGGCGAAATTACGGATGAAAATATGGATGACACTGCAGGTACCAAGGAAACTGCGGACTTGGGTAAGGTTTTCGCAGTCTGGCCAGTCCATAATCTTTTGGACCTTGGCCTCATGTGCTATACGTCCTTCAGGGGTGCACTTGTGCCCAACAATGGTGGTGTCCAGGGCCACAAGTACGAACTTCTTGGCAGAGACCATCACATTGACATTCTGCAATCGCTGTAAAATACGGTGAATGACAACAAGGTGATTCCAAATAAAAAGACAGATTCCCAGATTCTCGGGAATGGTCTTGTAGGATCTGTTGGGCCGCTGGTACCTTATAGTCTTGGACTTCATGGGTAAGTCATTGACAAATGGCATGGTATGGTGTGGAATCTCGTCCTGCAAAATAAACGCCATATTGGCTTGGTAAATTTGGACCATGTTAGTATGGCCCATGGGAAGAGTGGTGAGATGATGGGGACTGAGTGGACTATTAAAAGTTGTCATATTTCGAGAGTCCACATGCAGAGGTCTTTGGTCATAATCAGCGAAGAGGTCCATCATACTGTAGACCGCATACCCACCAAAGGATTCAGTGAGATGCTTGACAAATGGTGGGACAGAGGAGTCCCTGATGGTCACGGCATTGAGGGGTTGAAGGTCGTGGACAAGGTGAAGAGTTTTTCCATCCTGCTTCAGGATGCAGAACCAGCGTGAGCAATAGGCTGTAGCCAATGGTTCATATATGCCCGAAGTGATGTGGTCTTTGATAATTTGGATCACCTGATCCCAGGCCTTCAGAGGTATCAGTATATTGTGGAGGACCCATGGCATATGGGGTACTGTTGGTATCTTGACAGGTGGGAAATATCGTTCATCAAGGCACCCACGCTCAGTAGGAATCCAAGCAAAGGCAGCTTCATGGTTGCATATGATCCACCTGACCAGCTTAACTTCTTTGGGCCATAGCCAATTCACAGGGTCAAGATTGAGTGCGTCAGCATGTTCCTGAGTAAAATGAAGTCTGGGGACAAAGTCCGACGGGTGAGCAGATAGCGGTACAAGACCAGCAAGAGGGTTGTCAGGTAAGCAGCACAGCACGTGATACTCCTCCTCGAGAGGAGCTGCGACTGGCTGAACCTTTTTAGCTACCGGTTTATATGCAAGAGAGTGAGAAGTTGGGTTGAAGGTGAAAACAGAACCAAATGCAGAAACGTTGGAAGGTGATAAGGAAGATTGGGTCGAGGAGAGAAAGGAATAGGCAGGAGACCATGACGGTCTTCATAAGTCTGTCGGTTTACGAGATGAAAATTTGGACGAAGAAGCAGTGAGCTGCAGAGATGAAGTGTGAGTATCTCCCCAACCTTTCAGCAGATCATCAACATCTAAAAACCCTGGTGAAACTTGATAGTAGGCCAATGATCAGCACAAGCAAAACCACAGTGGCAGTGCAGACATCCTTCTGTCCAAGAACAGGTAGGTAGCTTAAACTCCTTGTCTGTGTTAGGGTCTCGGAGGGTGATAGTTTGTGCCCCATCAGGGAAATCATCAGTAGATGTGCTCATAAGACAATGAAACAAGTGACCGAGCAATAGGTCAAAGTTGGCCTGTGGTATCACTTGGACCTGTAGGCAAACCTCGCCTGTACCAAAGTCTAGAGCAAGGTTTTCAATGACACCAATGGTAGATTCTGTGGTGGTGTTAGTGTTGGACATCATCATGAGATGGTCAGAGCAGACTGGTAGTCCGAGCTCTTCCCACAACCATTTCGGCATGGTGACAATCTCGGACCCAGTGTCCAAGACTGCAGTAATGGTTTGATCAGTCCCAACAACATGAGCTTGCAAAGACCGCAGCGGGATGCTGTGAGATGCTACGATACGGCCGTCATCTCTTCGAAGAATGCAGTTGCCATACTCTCATTCCACAGCTGCTGGATCACAACTGGCAAGCTCATTGACCTGCACAAGGTTAGCGGTTGTGGGGATGCGGATAGTAGCAGAGGCCTCCCAGAAGTGCTTGCGCACATCTGGGACCTGAGAAATGATGTCCTTTATGGTTACTGGTACAGTGGCCTTTAGGATCTGATTGAGGAGCCACTTAGGGGCGGTCTTGTCCTCTAGGGGAAAGGTGTAACAGAACTGCCCAGTGGGGGCAGTGGCGGAGTTAGTTAGTTCTGTCTGAGGAAGAGGGTTAGCTTTAGGGGTGAATGAGGAAGCAGCTGGTGCTGCAGGGGCAGGAACAGGAACCATGGTCTTCGAAGGTCCAGGTGTTGGGGTGCGGGCCACCTCAATCACCGGTGAGGCGATTTCTTTGGTGGCCATTGCTGCATGAGGACCAGCATGGTTCTGTCTGCGGGTAGGTAATTCTACTCCATCGAAACAGACTTGCTTGCCTTTGTCCTTGGCCTGTTCGGCCTTGAACGTGGCTGTAGTGCGAGCCATGTATTGTCTAAACTCAGGGTCAGCTATCTCGACATCTGGATCGTTGTCCCAGTGCTCGGCAGGAGCTAGGAAAACTGACAGCTTGGTATCCAAAACTGCGTCAGTGTCAGGTATGACAAGGGATAGGAGTCCAGTAGTGATGTTAATAGCAGGCGGGGTGGAAGCTCGTGTCCCAATCGCATCAAGACAATCCTTCAGGCAAAACATGCCCTCAATGCGTGGGATGCGCTTCCCGTCAGGAAGGCAGATCCAACCATCAGTGCCCCTGCTAGCCTTCCCAGCTGCAAGATACTTGATGACATTGGGGCAATTGCCAATGAAATGCCCATACTTATCACAGAAGGCGCAAGAGTATTTGGAGGAGCACTGCATTGCCACCTGCTCTTGTTTAACTACGACTGGTGGAGCGGTCTGTGGTGGAGCAACTGGCGGGGCTGCAGGGGTGGCCCATGCTGGGTAGTATGGAGTTGGAGTCAGAAGGGGCCCCAACACAAGGCTCAGAAGGGGATGAAGAGCTGTGCCAGTTAATAGGAACTGGGTGGCGTTAAGAGTATCTTTAATGGAATATGGGTCGGTGGGATGGTGTGTGGTTTTGGTAATGAGAAGGCGGCGGTAGACTTGAGCTGCCAAGTCCGCAGGGAGTCTGGCAAGGAACAGAGCATCTCGGTCCAAGTCTAAGAGCTTCCTCGCCTGGACAAGTGGTGTGGCAATCTTGATAAAACTGTGGTGGTACTGGGAAAAGTCAGCAAAGGTGCACATAGGCTTTGTGCTGGTCTCGTGGGTCAGGTACTGAAGGTCAGCACGACAGAATTTGTTAGCGCCTTCACAATCAGGGTAAAGATCTTTGACTGTGTTTATAAACTGGTCCCAATCAGCCAGAACTATGGTGGCTTCTTTGAGGGTTTTCCAGCAGTCTGACTCATCATAGGTGGTGTAGTGCGAATCTTCTCTGCGGCGGTAAGATCAGCAGCAGTTCCTAGAATGTCAACCTGGTCTAGAAAGTGGGGAAGCTTGGTAGGTACCTCCCCGGTAAATTTGGAAGCACCACGAGCCCCACGGGCAGGCATTGTAGCGCCTTGTATAGCCATTGGTCCAGGTGGAGGGACTATAGGAGGAAGTGGAGGTTGGGGAAGGTGAAGACGAGAGAATGGTATGGGAAGTGGTATGGGAATAGGTGCAAGACCAGAGGACACGGTGAGCGACAATGGAGCACAAAAAATGTGGGCTGGTGGTAGCGGACTTGGGCGAAAAGAGCCCTCAGTGTCATCAAAGAGATCTTGTAAGGATGGAGCGGTGGAAGACAATGTGCTAGGAGATGGAGACAACTGGGGTGAGTAGTCTGCAGTAAGTGGTGAAAGCAAGCTGGAAATCTGAGATGTGGGGAGGTTCTCTTTGACTCTCCTGGGAGTGGACTCTATATATCCACCAGGAATGAAAAGTCCTACGTTTGGCTTGTCACCTAGAATTTCTTCTGCAACAGTTGGACTCGGAGTCTCAATACTGGGGGTCTGCCAGGAACCTGATGGCTGCATGTCAGCTAAAATGGACGATGTAGAGCAGAGATGGGATTTATTCAGCCAATCCGAATCAGTGGAAGAGTGGTCTGAGCTATCACCCGTCAGTGAACTGAGCTCGTGGTCGGTTATGTCAGGGAGGTTGGAACGGTTATGTCTTGCATTTGAGGGTGACATCAGGTGAAATAAGGTGGAGTCCTCACTGATTTGCAAATTGCAAAAATGTGCACGTAAATTTTCAAGGTCAGGTCACTGGGCAATGAGTCGTTGACTTCATCTGGAACCCCGTTGTAAGTCCCTTGCAGTGGGCTCCAGTTGTAAAGAAGACAAGGACTCTGGGGTGGACTTGGGTAGAAGTCCTAGAAGTCCTAGGGGTTGTCAGTGTGTGTGGGGAGCGATAGGCTTGCCCCTAAGGGACTCTGGAGCACA
>JBBPTI010000298.1:0-16864 GCA_038093995.1 Tylopilus aff. callainus | reverse complement strand
ACATAGCCAGGAGCATGTTCTTTCAACCACCCACTTACACTTTGGCTCTATTTGTTCTTTCCAGTGAGTTATATAATAAACACTTCAAAATCTCAAAATATTGACTCAATTTTGGAAGTCACTGTACCTCTGTCATTGCCATTGGTTTTATTCTCTCACAAGAGGGAGCTGATGGCAAGTGTTATCCTAACCAGTTTGGGTTGATCAGCCTAACCAAGGTGGAGAGTTGCTACTCCCAGGCTGAACTTGAGCTTTATGGGCTCTTCTGAGCCTTGTGCTTAGTCCAAGTATTTATTTTTGGCATTGCTAACCTCACAGTGGAAATGGATGCCAAATATGTCCATAGCATGATTAATAATCTGGACTTACAGCCCAATACAACCATCAACCAGTGGATCACAGATATCCTCTTATTTCATTTTCAACTTCATCATATCCCTGCCCTGCATTATTCTGGACCAGACAGTCTCTCTTGTCAACCACCCTCTGATGATGATCCACCTGAGGAGGACAATGCTGAGGATTGGCTCAACAATGCCTATTCCTTTTCTATTACCTTACTGAACAATCGATCCTTTCACTCTATTACCCCTGTCTTGTATTCCAGACTATTTAACCAGTCTTTAACCAGTCTTCTGCATCTTTCACAACCACCTTTACCACCTCCTCACCTGTCTACTATGTCTCACTCTTCATCCTTTCCCCCATTTCTTAACTTCCATTCTGCCTTTGTCTCTGCTCAGTCAACCTTGGCTTTAGCAGCAGTCCAGGATACCAATAATTCAGACTTCACTCTGATACCCTGGTCTTCAAAGGCCAATGCCAAAGAAACACACATTGCCCTTATCCATAATTTCCTCAAGACTCATATACACCCTGCTGATATTTCAGATGCTGAATTTCAATCCTTTGTCAATTTGGCTACCAAGTTTTTCCTTCTCAATGGGTGCCTATGATGCTGGGAACCCCATGGTCACCACCAACTGGTCATCCCAGAGCATTGGCAGTTCAGACTGATTAAGGAGGCCCATGATGACCTTGGGCACAAGAGTGTCTATACAGTCCAAACTTGTCTTTTGCTCTGGTTCTGGTGGCCCATGCTGGTTGATGATGTGAAATGGTTTGTCAGGACTTGTCATGAGTGCCAAATCAGGCAGACTGGTAGATTCCATATTCCTCCTCTTGTTCCTGTTGTTGGCAGACTATTCTGCAAGGCTCACCTAGATACCATGCTTATGCCAAAATCTGGTGGTTACAGGTATATAGTCCAGGCCAAATGCACTCTCACTTCCTACCTGGAATGGTGCATGCTGTGTTCTGAGAACTCCATTGCACTGGCATCCTTCATTTTTGAGGATATTCTTTGCTGATGGGGCCCACTAGAAGAAATTGTTACTGACAATGGACCTGTGTTTATCCAAGCCCTCAACATCCTTGCTGACTATTATAGTATTTGACATATCCATATTTCCCCCTATAATTCTTAGGCCAATGGCATCATTGAATGCTGTCATTATGATGTCCAGAAGGCCATCATCAAAACTTTCCAGGAGGTGAGACTTGCTGGCACCTTGCCACTCACTCAGTCTTCTAGGCTGAGCATGTCACTATACTCCAGTCCACAGGTTTGTCTCCTTATTTCATGGTCCATGGCATTGAGCCTTTGTTCCCTTTTGATCTTTCCAAAGCCACTTTCCTTGTTCCACCCCCAGATACTGACCCATTGTCACCTGCCAGACTAATTGCTTGGAGAGTAAGTTAACTCCAAAATTGTCAAGAAGATCTGGACTCTATTTGGGAATGAGTCCACAAAGCTTGATTCAAGTCCATCAAGCACTTTGAAGCCACATTCAAGAACTGGATTAAGGACTTTGATTTCTGGCCAGGAAGCCTTGTGCTAGTCTGGAATATGTGCATAGAAAAGGAGCTGAACTGGAAAACAAAGCCTAGATATCTGGGACTGATGGTAGTTCTTCATTGGACTATTGGAGGATCCTATGTTCTGGCTGAGTTAGATGGTGCAGTCTCCAGACTTTGATATGCTGCCTTCTATCTCATCTTATACTATCTCCACTTGCATTCTTCTGTCCCTGTCACTGAACTTACAGGTCTAGAAGACAATGAGTTAGATCACATTGCAGGAGATACTGTGGAAGACCTGGACAATACAGATAATCCAATAGACTGCCTCAACAAATAGTCTGGACCAGGCTTACATAGATTTTGACCTCTCAGTTTCACCCTGGGATTAGTCTGGTGATGTCTCTCTCTACTGTCCTATTAAAAAGAACAAACAAACCACTGAAAAACATAAAACAGAATTTCAATTAATATACCTCACAATCAAGCCCCATATATTCCAATTTACTTCATGTCTCCCTCATATGCATGCTTATTTTGTAAAACTTGGACTTCAAATCCATGAGAGACACAGCACCCATTATGAAAAATACTAAATAATCAGATCACTAGGAGTAGACATGAAAGCTGATTGAAGAAGAAAAGTTGGGTGGTATCCTTCCATGACCAGTCCAGACTGTCCTTTTTTTTTCTTTTTTTCTTCTTCTTGAAGCTGTTCATTTCCTTATCCTTGTTTCTGCTCTTGCATTTTGATTTATTCATTCCAAGTAGACATCCTGCATTTTGACTACATACAGCTGGTCTATGATTAGTCTGGCCTGGACTTATGCACCAATCTCTTCCAACTCAGTGACTAGATCCCCCATTTCTGCCATAACCTCCACATGTTCAACTTTCAGTGCCTTGATATTCACTTGAATCTGATAGAGCTGGGCATGGACAGCATTCAGGCATAGGGAAAGTTGGCCATTTCCTGGACATGCTGATCTACTCCCAGACTTCTTCAGAGCCACCTTCCCCTTCCCCTTTGTCTTCATAGGAGCCTCTCTCTCTACAACCTCTTCACTCTCAGACTCTCAATCTGTGATAATGAAGATGATCTTGTGGGCACCAGACTTGGCTGACAACCAGGACAGCCTCTCTATTGGGCCCATATTAGTGCAATTCCCCTATACTGAAAATACTCACTCTTGATCTCCACCAAGACTGTTGCCCTCTTGTGAGGCACACTCCTTCCACTGGTCCAGCTATAGGACATCTTGAGGCATTGGCACCAGGCACATGCTTGACCAGTTTCCTTCTCACATTGGGACTTGAGACTGACTTGGACATATGATATGCAGGCCTTCTTTCTGGAAGCTCCACAGGTAATGCACTTTCAAGGAGCAGTCACCTTGGCCTCCAATTCACCTTCATCATGCTGAGATTGGTTGCACTTAGATGAATGAGCTTATTTCCTATAGATAGGTGTACAGACACTCACCTTTAGCCTAGACAAAGCCAAAGACTGCACATCCTGCAACTCTGCTTGCTTCTCAGCTGTTAGGCCCACTCTAGTTGCTGCCTCCACTTTCATTGCCAAGTCTTGAGTAGCTGGCACCAGCACACCTTGCACCACTGCCTTCACCTTGAATTATGCAGCCTAATCAGCACAGGATACTTCCACTCCAACAATGGCTGCTGTGACCTCTTCATCCAGCTCAGTATCAAGACTGATCTTGTTGGCCTCAGCATGTGCAGTCTCTCAAGCATCCTACCAAAGCCTAAGAGAAGTACTGGAAAAGAGTCCAGGAAGACTTACCATAGCACCCCCAAATTCCACCACCCACATTCAGATCTCTTCCTCCAAGTTGTTGTGATTGTCCAGCACAGTCTTCACGACAGCCAGAGCATGTTCAGTGATGTCCTTGAAGTTCTTCCATATCAGTTGCTGGTGAGCATTGCCAGTCTTGATCATAGCATGATATCTGTCAATCCTGGATTGGAATTGGCTGGTGGATATGATGAGAGCAGATGGAGGGAGATGAAGACAGTGTAACAAAGGTGACACTCCTTGCCCAAGTCACCACCACTCATTGAGTGCAACTTCCCATGGTCACATGACCTGCCTGGGGACAGTCAGAAGCTAAATCCCCCA
Organism: Tylopilus aff. callainus; assembly: GCA_038093995.1. Classification (NCBI taxonomy): domain Eukaryota; kingdom Fungi; phylum Basidiomycota; class Agaricomycetes; order Boletales; family Boletaceae; genus Tylopilus; species Tylopilus aff. callainus. The sequence goes on along the minus strand of JBBPTI010000298.1, from coordinate 12,867 downwards.
CAGATGTAGAGATTGGTATGTCTCTACAGTTATACATCAGTTATTTTACCCCTTTCTGTTGCTTTCCATCTTTTTCAGTCAATTCATTACCTACTAGAATAATCCAGTCAGACTATTTAGTCTTCTACTGACCAGCTGGACTACTTGGACTTCTATTGACCATGTGTCTGACTTATTGCCAATTGGACATATTGGACTCATAATAGTCTCAACCCCTTAATATAGAGCTTCTTTTGGATGAGTAGCTAGGATTTGGGCATACCTGAACTATAAAAATTTGTACTCATCATCCTGCAATGGCAGCTACTGTTTAGCTCACATTATGCACTGCTTGGGACCATCTCCCTCTACTGTTTTACTGTCTTTCACACTGTCTTACTCAACTAAACTGCCAGTCCTCATGAATTACTCAGCTAACCATGACTATACCTCCATCATTGCATTGTTCTGGACTCCAACCAGACTATTTGGTATATGCCAGACTTCACCTTAGAACTTACTCTTTTCTCTAGAGTTCCTTTGGGATAAATGCATTTGCTCCCCTCTTTTTACTCAGACACTTCCTGGTGGCTAGAATTAGCTGGTGTTTTACCTACCAGTCCACTCACCCACCTTTTGGTCTTTTCAGTGCATGTGGCAGGGCAGGCAGAGCTCAATGGTATTGGGGCTGTGCATGGCCACAACTGTGAATGGGCTGGTCCACCAGTCAGACAGTTTGCAGCTGGATCCTGGAAGGGAGAGATTATTGATTGATAGCCAAACCTGATTGCTGGGGTGATAAGTGGGGGCTTCTGTGCAGTGGCAATCAGTGGTAGTTTTCATGTGTTCCTGGGCCATGGAGAGGTGTGCATATGTCTGAGTGAGAATTTCCTGATAACCTTTTGTGGTTGCTGAAGCATAAGGAGATCTGCCATCTCATGGCTCCACTTGCATCTAGGGTTCATACATTTGTGTGACCTGAAAGGGGGAGAATTTTGAAGCAGTGGACTGCTTGGCATTTAAGCCAGTAGCAACCATCATGTCCAGTCAGCTTGTTGCTCAGCACAGTATATATGGAGGTACTAGGACACTTCTCTATTCATACATTCAGTCTGCCCATTAGTCTGCAGGTAATGAGCAGAGGATAATTTAGTTGTAATATCTAACTGTTGACAAAGAGAAAGCATAAGGAAAGATGCAAACTGTGGTCCACAATTAGAGATGATAGAGGTTGGAAGGCCATGATGCTTCCACACATGTGCAAGGTAGAGGTCTGTGAGGTCTGTGGCTGAGCACTGCTTGGTGCAGGGGATGAGTTCTACCTTTTTGGAGAAGTGGTCAACAATGGTAAATATGGCATCATATCCTCCAGAAGGGGGAAGATTAGTAATGAAGTCCACAGAAATATCCTTCCATGGTCCTTTGGGAATAAGGAGTGGTTGGAGCTTTCCCTTCAGAGGTTGATTCATCAACTTTGTTCTGGCACACCTACTATATCTTTGCATGTAACTTTCCACATCTTTCCTTATTCCTCCCCAGGCATAGTGTCAGGCAAGGAGTTCAAGTGTCCATAACATCCCTGGATGTCCACTGATAGCATGGTTGTGGTGAAGGGTGATAAGTTGGGTGCAAAGATTTGGTGGAATGAAGATCTTATCTCCTCATCTTAAGACCCAATCTTCTATTTCATATCCCTGTGCCATCAGCTTCTTGAGAGTTGTCTGTGGGAGGTGGATTGTTTCATGGAAGATTTCATCCATTGGCTCTTCCCCAGATGTTGTGATAACCACTTCTGCCTCTTCTTCATTACCTATCCACCCTATATGCTCAGGGGGAATTACTAACACTGCTTTGTTGTCCTCCTCCCTGACTGCTACCAAGTCTGCTCATTGAGATAAGGCATCTGCTTTCATCATTAGTGACCTGAACTTGTAAAATTAAAGTGGAAGAGATACTGTGCCTAATGAGCCTATCATTAGTTGAGGTCTTGCCATATCATAAACCATGACAGATTCTGATGATCATTCCAGATCTCAAACTTGAACTGGGTTCCTTTAAGGTAGTGCCTCCAGGACTTCAGGGCTAATATGATGCTTAGCATCTCTTTGTCAGCAATGGGATAGTTCTGCTGCTTGGATATCATGAAGTATGAAGAGTAAGCCACTGGGTGCCACCAGTCTTCCTTCCATACCAAGAGGACTGCACTGGTTGTGTAGTTACTGGTGTTGCTCTCAAGTCTATAGACACAATCATTGTCTGGATAGGGGCAGTGATGAACTTCTTCTTGAGGGCATTGAAGGCCCCTTGGCATTCTGGAGTCCATTCAAAGGTAACTTTCTTCTTTGTTAGGTTGTGCAGGGGTCAGGCTATCTGGGCATAATTCTGGATAAAATGACAATAGAAGTTAGCCATTTCCAGGAAAGACTACATTTGGCAGAGAGTTGTCAGGGCTGGCCATTTGAGCACAGCTTTTATCTTTTTGGGATCCATAGTGATTCCCTGATCACTTACAATCATTTCAAGAAATTCTACTTCCATGACTGAGAACTTGCACTTTTCTGGTTTTATGAACAAATCATTCTTTTTGAGCCATTGGAGGACTTTGCACACTAGCTGATCATGCACTTTCTGATCAAGTGTGGGAGAGAAGATGAGCAGGTCATCAATGTAGACAATCATGCTTGATAGGTCTTTGAAAAGATCATTCACCATTGTCTGGAACATTGCTGGTGAGTTGCATAGTCCAAAGAACATCACTGTTGGTTTATAGGCCCCTCAATGGTACATGAATGCTGCCTTCCACTCATCTCCTTCCTTGATCTGAACATTATTATATCCCCAGTGTAGATCCATCTTTGTGAAGAGCTTGGTGGTCTTCAATTTATCAATAAGCTGGGAGATCAGAAGCAAGGGATAATTGTTTCTGACCATGTGCTTATTAAGGTACCAGTAGTCCTGCACCATCTGTTTTTGTTCATCCTTCTTTGGAATGAAGAAGACTGGGGATGTCTGTTTAGACTTAGAGGGGCAAATGTACCCTTTCCTTAGCTGATTGTCAACAAAGGCCTCTACCTCTGAAACAACCCTTAGACAAGGGTAGTGAGCAGCGGGGCTAGTGAATAGGAATGGGGGTGACTAGAGCTAATGGGGGCCCAGGCATTGACTGAGGACTAAGGGGAAAACTTGAATGAGGACCTTGGAACTGGATTGCCAGCCTTATATACTACTACAGGGGTTTGCATGTATTTGTATGCTATTACTACATATGGCATCCTTTAGGGCAGGTGTGGGAATGAGGGACTTATGTCACTGGCCAGGAGTGAGTCATGGAACATCATGGCACTGCCTTGCATAGTCTGGGCACCAATGATGTGCAATGGCACCATGATAACACAATATGAGGTGATGATGTCATCATCAGGCTTGGCAAGGAGGCTGGACCACTGACTAAGGTAAACACAGTTTGGTGCAGCCATCACGTGACATGTGAATGCTGTTAGTCAGGGGTGTAGATAGGAAGTGGTCCATATGGATAACCAACTGGGATGGAAGGAGTGTGAATGTCAAGTCAGGGAAAAGAGTGAAAAAGGGAAGTGCATGAGCAGGGTCATAACAACCTCTTTGTTATGACTCCACTTGCTCACCTTCCTTTTTTGCCTATTCTGACTTGGCTCCCAGCTCTTATGCCCTATCTGTCCTGGTCCCTTGTTCATGTGTACCACCTTCCTGTCACAGATTCTGACTAACAGCATTCACATGCCATACAATGGCTGTGCCAAGCTGTGTTTACCTTAGTCAGTGATCCAGCCTCCCTTGCACAGCCTAATAATGTCATCATTGCCTCATCTCATGCCACTATGGTGTGATTATTTGCTATTGGCCCCCTGGCTGTACAAGGCAGTGTCCTGACATTCCATGACTCATTCCTGACCAGTGGCATAACTCCCTCACTCCCATATCTCCCCTGAAGTTCTACCAAATGTAGTAATACCATACCAACACATACAAAGCATGTAAACAGATATAAGGCTGGTAATTCAGCCCCAGGATCCTCATTTGAGTTATTCTGGGTTTTCCCCTTAGTCCTCAATCAACACCTGGGCCCCCACTAGCTCTAGTCACTTCCATTCCCATTCACTAAGCCCTGCTGCTCACTGCCCTTAACTAAGGGTTGTTTCACTCTTCCTGTTCCCTTGGACTTAATGGAATGATATGTCCCTTCTTCAGTACAAAGCCTTTTTTTAACTTGATTGCATGGTCCCATGGTTTTTGGAGGGGCATACATTTGGACTCCTTTTGGGAGAAGACTCATGCAAAGCAGTGATAGCATGCTGGTACCAGTGAGAGTGCTTCTTCTACTATACTTCCTGAATCAGCCCTCTTTTGACTTTGCTCTTCAGCTTGACAGACTTCCAGCACTTCTTGGTCATGCCTGTGCTGCATGGTTCACTCATAATTGCACATCTCCAGGCATTCTGTGAAGCTGACATGGCTGGTTGCCCAGTTGATATAGGAGTTATGGGTCTTTAGCCACAGATATCCAAGAATGAGGTCATTACTCCCAATGTTCAAAATGTAGGTACAGAGTTGTTCCTTATGACTGTTAATGTTGCAGTATACCTCCACTTCTTCCATGATCTTTCCTACAACATTTTCCAATCCATCAGCATTGAAGACAACAATAGTCCAACAGGCTATGAGAGTGGGGATATGGTGCTGACAGACAAAGTCAGCATTTATCAGGGTTAGATTGGCCCCACTATCAATCAGGGCAGTGGCATTTACATATTGCTCCTATTGAGAGGGTTTTAAGTGGGCAATTAGCTTGATTTCTTTACCTTTGTGTATAACTCTGGTATACATCTTGTGCTCTTCTGGAATTTGGGTGGACTCAGGGAAATTAAGCACAGGTTTAGTTTCATGGTCCCTGCCAAGCTCACCAAGAGACCCCCCTAGATCAGCTATGTTAGATACTAGGGCAGTTAGTACAGAAATTAGATGAGAGTTCCACCAAGAAAGAATTGTTAGCCTGTGAGACACCCAGATTGTCTTTTAGGCTTGGCCTTTTCCCTTCTGCTCTTTTCTGGCATTGGAAAAATCCTGTCCTTCAACTGGCATAACATGTGCTTCTTCTTCAGCTAAGGCAATTCATTATGCCTGCCTTCTTCAGCAACTAAACCAGTGTCCTCCTCCATGGAAGTGACACTCTGGACATTGTTTCTTTGACTTTTTGCAATTGTGGGCTATGTGACTGGCCCCTTTACAGTTGAAACACTTGCTGATGGTGCCATTGATAGCAAAGATGCATTCTTCATCTTCTTCCTTGAAGTAGTCAATCTCCATGTGATCTTCCCTTTGTGAAAAGTCCAGTCATTGGCCCCTGATGAAATTTAGAGCTTTCATGGCACAGCTGATGTCCCAGATATTCTGTAAATAGTTGGTGGGGGTTGACTTTTGTACTTCTTTGAAGATCTGAAGGATGATATGTTGGGCCATGTTTCATTCTAGAAGGCAGATGACATGACTGTCATCAATTCTGGTCATTTGATAAAGAGCTTCCCATTGGACTAGGAAGTCATCAGTCCTCATGCCTCCTTGGCAGAGCTGCTTTAATTGGGCAACAGCCCAGTCCTTCTGATTTATGAAGTGGAAAAGACTTTCCATTTCTTGGATGAGCTTGTCCCAGGTATATCCTTGGCCTTGGCCTTGGCAGATCTGCACAAATGGACCAGCTTTCAGTCCTTTGAGCTGGGAGAGAATGGTGGTCACTACCTCATAACTTTTGGGCAGGATGGTCAATTGATTGGTGTGGAGCCATGCCTTGATTTTGGCCCACCACTCTTTGAATTTGGCAACTGATCCTTCATAGTCACTGGGGTCAGCAAATACTTCTACCTTTCAACTTGCTTTTCCTCTGGCACTGGCCATAGAGTTAAGGGTAGCTACTGTTTGCTCCAGTTGTGCCACATCTTTTAGCAGAGTGGCAGTCTTTTTCTGTTCCTCAACACACCCATTGTATAGCTGCTGGTTCTGTTTAGTTAGGGTGCTGAATTTGACAGCAATGGCAGCAATCTTGTCCTTCAATGTGAGGTTTGGGTTAGCAAGGATTTGGAGTGTGGACTGTGACATAATGTCAGGCTACATGCATTTTGGTTATGTGAATTCTCTTTCTGTCACAGACTATCCAAGTTCTTCTCTGGTATTCTTTAATTATGGCTGGATGCCTGGTGGGGCAATACAGTGTGGATCTAACCAGCACTGTCTGTGGTCAGCTGATTGGTCTCAGCTTCTTCAGGTACTGCTGTCTCCAATGGGGTTGTGTAAGCAGTTGTCCTATGGTGGTCACTTGGCAGACTTTAGGATGGAAAAGGATTTATTAGATAACTACCACCCTTTGATGTTCTGTCTGGCTCCTACTTCTCTGATCTCCCTGTTATATCCAAAGGTGAGGGTGAGAAGGCTGGGCTTGGCTTTGACTGTTGTATAGAGTGGGGTGGTTTTGCAGGTGATGAATTTGAGAAGATGAAGGACAAAGTAAACAAAAAGTAAGGCAAAGAAAAGGGTAAGAAATATGAAAATGGCCAGCAGGAGCTGGAGTATCATAAAAGGAGATAGGGGGCTTGGGAAAGGATAATTCCTACTAGCAAATGTAGGTAGGTGTGAATAAAAAGGGATAAAGTGATTGTAGCAGGAGCTACAAGAAGACTAGTGAAGATATAAAGGGTGGTGCAAAGATGCATGAGGATGAAGGCACCCCTGACCATCAACAGGGTGGAAAAGGGTGGTGGTGGCAGTTCAGTGGGCAGCTCTGGCTGCAGTGATTCTCTCATGATGGATGAGATGGGCTTCTTCAATCAGGAACTGGGCACAGTTCTCTTATCAATGACAGTACTCTTCATCAAGGCAGCAGTGTGTCTCAGGCAAGGTAGGATTTTGGTAAGGACCCTCAAGGTTGTTTGGATCAACTGACTCAGGCAGGGTTGACTCACACTTTTCAGTGGGTGCTGGGAAAGAAGGTAGGGCTAACTCCTCCTCCTCTTCCCTCTTTACTACAATATCCCCTACTAACCTCCTCTTTCTTTCAGTGGCAGCAGAGGTGGGGTCAAAGACTTGGGTGAAAAGGTGGGGGTACTCCTCTATGAAGAGGCAAGCACTGGCAGTGAGGGTAGCAAGATTGAGTGCATACTCAGGACATAGTATGGTGATCTGGGCTGGATTCACTAGTGCAGGGGCTGGTTAGTAATAATGGTCAGCAACCCTGTACTGCTCACTGATGACAATGGTGACAAGATGAGCTTTGGGGCACAGACAGTGGTGGCAAAGCAAAAGGATTCAAGTTATAGTAAAACAACCCTTAGTAAGGGCAGTGAGCAACAGTGAAAGGGAATGGCAATGAAGTGGTGACAAGAGCTAGTGGGGCCCAGGTGTCAACTGAGGACTAAGAGGAAAACCCAAGATAACTCAAATGAGGATCTCAGGGTTGAATTGCTATCCTTATATACAGTTACAAGATTTGTTCACATTTGTACACTATTACTATGTATGGTATGACTTTAGGGTAGATGTGGGAGTGAGGGATTTTTGCCACTGGCCAGGGGTGAGTCATGGTGAGTCACAGCACTACCTTGTGCAGCCAGTGGCTGGTGATGTGCAATTGCACCATAGTGGCATAATATAAGGTGCTTGTGATGTCACTGGGCTGTGCAAGGAGTTCAGGGTACTGACTAAGGTAAACACAGCTTGGCACAGCCATTGTGTGGTGTGTGAATGCTGTTAGCCAGGACCATGTGACAGGAAGGGGATAGGTGTACAAACATAGAATCAGTATGGAGGGAGCAAGTGGAATGAGCAGACTGAGACAGGGTAAAGTTGGAAAAGGAATGCAAGTGCAAGCAGGTTGTAACAGCCTCACCATGAAACCCATCTCTACTGCTCAAAGGGATAACATTATTTCCCTGGCTTCTCTTCAGATCTCCTGCTGCCAAATTGCTTTCCAAAATGGCATAGGCAAGTATACTGTGGCCACAATACTCTAGGAGATCAGATCTGAAGAAAAGAAGCTTCATGCTGATCATTCTTCCTGTTACAAACATAATGTACTTGATGCTACACTTGGGCCCCAGTACACTTTTTCCTTGACCAAGGCCCCTAGCTCACTCACTCACACTCTCTCACTATGATTCCTAGCCCTACAATGCCCTACAATAAGTGCTCCTCATCCCCTTATTACACTATAGCTGCCACTCACCTTTGCCCTCACTACAGCTCCCTGCACATGACCTACAGTCTTATGGTCACCTAACCATATATGATTGATTAGCAATGCCTTGTGGCACAGTCTTGCTCTTGGTCACATGACCCTGCACATGATACAATCTAGACCCTTTGCATAGTTGCCTGGCACAGCCCTATATCTTACACCTAGGCCTGGCCTCATAGAAGATACCAGCACTATCCAAAGTATGCACCCTCACAAGACACAGACCCTGGACTCCCCTGCAGTCACCCAGCACACACACAGATCCCTGGCACACTTGCATGCACATGACTTATGGCTTAGTCACCACAGCACAGCAATGGCTCTCACTCCTTTACAGACCACCATAGCATGACAGTGAACCATAACCCTCAACCCTAACACTGCCACCAGCTCCCCATACATCCCAGTCCTGCTTTACAGCCCCATATCATGCCATCTTGTGCCATAATTGCTCACCATTGCATAGCCCTTGTATTACAGCCTATAGTGATATATGCACATGGACACAATACAAACTCTGGCCTATAGTCATTCACCCACACACAATCCTAGACCCTGGGTTACACACTTGCCCCTCTTAGCTGCATAGTCATGCACCACATCACACAGCCTCACACTACCATGCACTGCCCCAAGCATAGCCCTGCTTATATGGACCAAGACCTCCTTTGACTTTTGCAGACCCACAGACCATATAAGGCAACAAAGCCTGCCCTTAACAGACCATATGTAGTAATAGTGTACAAATAGATACAAACCCTGTAATAGTATATAAACTCCCACTACTACCCTCCAAGCCCTTAGTCTATCATTGATGGGTAGTGGCCTACAACCACTAAGCACTACCCTCAATGCTGCTACACCACTAGGGTCTTTGTCATATCCATTCCGGAACCCCTATAAGCAAATCCTGGAGACTCCGGCACAAATCCGAAGTCCGTATCATTTGAACTACTTTCCCACGTGAGACACCCTTACCACATCCTGTGCACCACCCAAACCATAATTTGTGCCATATCGGGTTGCGCACAGCTTTGACTAGGTAACTTGCAGGTGATTAGATTCCGGGATTCACATCTCTGAACCGTGCACCCGGCACTGCCTCTGCCTCATTTCCATTTGTCTTAGTTCTTTTATTTGTAACTCTACATTCCTTAGTGTACTGCCCTCCGGCATAGTTCATCTCCATACTCCATCTTGATTACTGATTACCATGTTTCTCTGTATCGCATTCATAATCACCTCCATTCCTTATTCTGAATTCTGCTATGTACTTTAGTATATAAACTCTACGAATTCCGAGTTGTACTTTAGTACGAATATTAACACAAGTCACCCTCCTGTGTTTGAGTCCCTCATCCCCTACCTCTGTCTTCCCTCTTGACACTTCCAACCTCTGAAATCAAGGATGCAAGCCTTGGTAAGGGTGTGACACACAAGTCCTATGCCAAGTCCTTACCCCAAACCCTTCAATTATACCTACGGTACTCCGGCCCCCTTGGACTTATACTGGAGGACCAGACTTGACAGTCTTGAAGGCTATGATGGGATTGCTGCATATATATCCCTTAGTCTTCCCCACTCTTCACTTGCTTGACCAATAAGACCCATGACAGCAAGGCTCCCCTTGATGATGACTACAACTCTCATCTTCAATGACACCACTACTAGCCCTAGGCTTGATAGCTCAGGCTTGAGTTGTTTCACTTCCAAGCTTACATCTACCAACAAGCATGCCATTGTCCAGCAAATTATTACTGGCAAGGCCAAAAATACAGTCCAGGCCACTCATTTCATCAATTCCATCACTGACTCTCCTGTCTCCTCACAGACAGTGAGGAATACCCTGAAAAAGGCCTCATTAAAGGCTGTAGTAAAGAAGAAGAAACTCCTCCTTTCTACTAGCCATAGAAAAAAAAAATTGGTCTTTGCCCTCAAGTACCAATATTGGACTGTAGAGGACTGAAAGAGGGTTATTTGGTCAGATGAAACCAAAATCAATAGAATTGGATCAGATGGACAGGAGTATGTGTGGAAAAAGAAGGAGAAAGGCCTGATTTCTAGAGAGGTCAAAGGTACAGTCAAGTTTGGAGGAGGTTCTCTAATGGTATGGGGCTGCATGGGATGGAATGGAGTGGGGGTTTTAAGTGAGGTTGAAGGGAGAATGGATGCTGAACAGTATGTGGCAATTTTGGAGGAAGGATTGCTGCAAAGCATGGAAAAATCTGATATTCCTGAAGATGACATTATCTTTCAACAGGATAATGATTCCAAACATACCTCAAGAAGAGCTTAGAAATGGTCCCAGGAGCAGGCCATCAAGCTTCTAGATTGGCCTGCACAATCCCCAGACCTCAGTTCCATTAAGCACAGTTGGGATTATCTCAAAAAGTGCCTTTCTGGTTATCCCAATGCATTTACTGGAGTCCATCAGTTATGGGACAGGGTGGTAGAGGAATGGGGAAAAATATCTGTGGAACAGTGTCAAAAATGGATAGAAAGTATGCCTAATGAAATGCTCAAGTTGGGGGAGTCATATGTCATTGCTACATCAATGGCTGTCATCAAGGATACTCTAATGGGGTGTAAGGGGAGCTATAAGGATGGTACTCTATGATACTCCCATTGCTAGCCATCAAGACCCTTTAGTTGTTTAGCTCATGGGTGTAAGAAACTAAGGACCATTAATAAACAACTGGGGTTTAAGGCTGCAATGGGAGGGTTTATATACTACTATTGAAGTGGAGATTGAATGTATGTAGGGCAGGTCTTACTTCCTTATCTGATATTCCTTCCATACCAGGTCCCTGGTCTGTGCAAAGGGGGCAATGCTGAGCTTCTTATGCTATAGGCTGGTGAGGGCAGAGCCAGTTAAGGACAATATGCCATTGGTGTGGGAGTGCTGCAGAGTATAGCCTTAGGGTAGAGGGCAAGAGAGGGCTTACTGCTACTGGACTGGCATTTGTTAGTGCAAGAGTGGCATGTAATGGTGCAAGGGTGGCATAATGCTATGCAGCTAGCCACTAGGGTCTAGGGTTTGTAGGGTGCTGGATCATGCTAAGGTATTTGAGTTGCCAGGGCATGAGTGGCTGTGTCCTATGCTGCTCAAGCTAAGAGGCTAGAAAAGTCTACTGGTCATGTGTTTGCTGGGGGTAGGGCTTGCTTTGGCTGGGGTCTGGACTACTCAAGTGTTAAGATTGACTCCAGGTAGGAGGCTTGACCTTGGCCTTGAATAGCCTGGTGGTGATAACAATCTGTTGCCCAAGCACATATGGGACTTATCCTACCTTGGTCTGTTGAGGACTTGATCTATGAAGCTAGCAAGCTGAAGAGACAAACTCTTGTGAGCTCTAAGGTCTGGGTTGAAGGAGGTATAATCAAGGAAGACTAGCTTAGGGTATAGGATAGCAAGAGCTATCCTTAAGTACTGGCTAGCCTGACTGATGACTAAGTAAGAGGAACACAAAGGAACATACAGGAAGATGCAAGAAGAAAGAGATAACAATTGGATATGATCAAAGCATATCCTTTGTTAAATCAGAAGAGTAAGCATAGGGGTGAGACAAAAGGGGAAGCTGGGTAATTCAAGGGTAAAGAAAGAGATGGTAGGTAGAGTGGGGTAGGCAAGTTGTAACATCAAGTGGGTCAGGTGACTTTTGGTCATGTGATTGCTGATTATGTGATGGATGATCATGTGACTAGTGGTTATGTGGTTGGCCAAGGTTTGCTTAGTTATGTGATTGGTGCATGATCATGAGTACTAGAAGGTCACATGATAGTGGGGGCTAGTGTAGTCAGAGGTAAGGCAAGGCTAGTGCAAGTATAGAGTCTGCAATCCACTGTTGGGCTTGGTAGTGTGAGTGCCCACAAGTATAGGGACATCAAGTGACATGATTGTAACACCTAGAAGGATCCAAGCAGTTATCAAGGCTAAGGGAGGTTATACCAAGTACCAGATATCATATTTTGTACAAAGTCAAACAATTGTCTGAATGAGTGGTTGTTTTGAAATTGCTGTCATTCAATCAGATTTCATCCAAACCTTTTGCACTATAGACCAATCCTGTAGCCAAGAGTAAGATCTTCATTTCATACACCAATAGTGTGAGGTGAGGATTAGTGGTTGTTAGGGAATATTGCCATTAGTAAAAAACATGCAAACATTCAGACAATTGTTTGAGCCACTGTATCTCCAGAAAAGCCCAGACTTGGTTCCAAGAGCAAGGTATTAGGCTTCTGGATTGGCCTGCACAGTCTCCAGACATCACTCCTATTGAACACACCTGGGGTCATCTCAAAAAATACCTTTCAAATTATAAAAGAGCTCCTAAAGGAGTTCATGAACTATAAGAGAGGCTAGTAGAGGAGTGGGGGAATTTTTCTCCAGAACAGTGTCAGAAATGGATAGAAAGTATGGCCAGAAGGATTGAAGCAGTTATGAAGGCCAAAGGGGATGATACCAAGTACTAGATACCTAGATTTACAGTGAGCAACAAAACCATTGCAATGTCTAACCCCAACACAGTGCGCGAAGCGCACCGCAATCACCCCTGGGAATTTCGCTTAGCTGTAGTAGAGACAAACAAAGTACAAACAAATAGCTACAAAACCATCTCTTGATCATGTGA
>JBBPTI010000297.1:0-16870 GCA_038093995.1 Tylopilus aff. callainus | reverse complement strand
GTATCGCTATAGGCGTGAGACCGGATGGCGACAGGTGGCGCCATTGCAACTGCAGATTACCTGAGTGCTGCGGTGCAGCATCAATAGCCGGGTAACCGGGACTTTACTCTACCGTAGTCCGGTGCCCGGATGCTGCGGCTACTGTGCTTACCGGTGTGGGAGCAGGACTCGGGTAGGACTGAGTCGCGGTGCTGTGACGTGGGTCAAAGTGGCTAAAGAGAGAAATGTAGGAATGGATGGAACGTAGCGTAGCCATGAGCGTAACAGTAGGACACGGCATAGTAGCCACTCTTCAGGGCCAGATTGCTGCAGTGGGCCCTCCAGGTACCTTGAAGAAAGTTGAATTGTTCACAGACCCAGGCGAATACAATGGGTCTATTGCCAAATTTGAAGAATGGTGGGCCAAGATGAAAGCATGGCTCCACATCAATGTGCACATCACCCCCACTGGAAGTTATGAAGCGGTCATGGCAGTACTTTCCCAGCTCAAAGGACCTAAAGCCAGCCTCTTTGCTCAAACCCACTTGGCCCAAGGAAACGCATACCTGTGGAAGGATTGCGAGGACGAGATTCAAGGCCTCTTCCACGCAGCCAACCAGAAGGATTGGGCCTGCCGACAGCTGGAGGAGTTCAAGCAGCAAAACATGTGAACCAATGATTACCTAGTCTGCTGGGAAGCCCTATATCAGCAAGCACAGATTGATGACACACATGCTGTACAACTTTTGGAACAGAATATGGCCTGCCATATCATTTTGCAAATCTTCAAAGAGAACAAGCGTCAGGATAAGCTGGTGCTCTATATGGATAATATCAGGAAGACTGGATGTGCAATGGAAGTGCTCGGTTTCATAAGGGGGTATGAAAGGAAGACCCCTGTGAGGATTAGCAGCAGAGTGTTAGTGTAGGAGAACCTTGAAGAAGACATCTATGCCCTCCCAAGCAGCGACACCCACGCCAAATGCTTCAATTGCAAACAAACCAGCCACCAAATTTGTGAATGCTGGAAACCAAAGATCAACCAATGCCCAGCCTGTAAGTTTGTTCATGGTGGGCATAGCACTTATTGCTCCAAAAGGAAGATGCTGCAGAGGATCCCACTAGCAGAAGATGAAGAACCCATGGGCTCGGAAGCCCCAGTAAGGATAGCAGAACTCACTGAAGAAATTCACAAGAGAAACAACCCAGAAATGGGTTTGGATTTTTCCATTGAAGGATCCTAGATGAAGGGAAAAGGCAGGGCCTGAAGAACACGTCAGGTGTTCAACAGGCCAGTAATGTTCCAAAGCATGCCCCTATTACCCATGTTATCATTTTTAAAGACTGAGAGTGGTGTATTCCCCTTAGATTGCCTGGTCTAGAGGAGCCCACTCCCCAGCGGCTCAGCAGCAACTGTGAATCAAATGCCATGCTTAATTCCTCTAACAAGTATACACCTCCCCATGCGCACAAAGAAACCCCAACACCCCCCCAGATATGCATTCTAGGGCAACAGAAGAGAAAAAAAATCCTCATGGAGGTACAGATCAAAACTTGGACTGGAGACTTCATACCAGCATCCGCCTTGCTTGATAGCAGCGCCCAATCCTCTTTCATCCACCAAGAGTATGTCCGCCAAAACTGCATCCCAACTGAGGAACTCCCACAGCCCATATATGTCTACAATGCTGATGGTACCCTGAACAAAGTGGGTCCTATAACCCATGTGGCCACCATACTCCTGGAATACCAGGGCCATATCAAAAAGACCTGTGTTGAAGTAACAGACCTAGGGAGTAAGGACCTCATTCTAGGATATACCTGGTTAAAAGAACACAACCCCTGCATCAATTGGAAAACCAGTTTGGTGACACTTCCAGAATGTCCGGAAATATGCAACTACTTAGGGATATCACAGGTAGTTTGCCGAGCAGAAGAATGGGAGGTCCGGGTTGCTGAGGAGCAAAGGAACACTGGATCAAAGCAAGAAGAAAAAGCTCCATGAGAGTTAGTACCCCTGGTGTACCACTGCTACCTCAAGACCTTTGAGCAAAAGGAGTCTGAGTGGATGCTGATCTGAAAACCCTGGGATCATGCCATTGAATTGAAAGAGACTTTCATCCTCCAGAAAGGGTGCAACATCCCTCTTAGCCCCCAGGAGCAGAAGGAAGTAGATGACTTCGTGGATGAGCAGCTGGCCAAAGGCTATATCCACCCCTCAAAATCTGAGCAAACCTCACCAGTCTTCTTTGTGCCAAAGAAGGACAGTCGAAAGCACATGGTACAAGACTATTGGTACCTCAATGAACACACGGTGTGCAACAATTATCTGCTCCCCCTTATAGCCCAGCTAGTCAATAAACTCCAGAGTGCCTGCCTTTTTACTAAAATGGACCTTCACTGGGGGTACAACAATATCCAGATAAAGGAGGGAGATGAATGGAAGGCAGCCTTCACTTGCCACCATGGGGCCTTTGAGCCCTTGGTGATGTTCTTTGGGCTGTGCAACTCACCCGCCACCTTCCAAACCATGATGAATGAAATCTTCACCAATATGGTTGAAAATGTCGTGGTATACATCAACAACCTTCTCATCTTTACCCCCACAGATGATCACAAAGCCCATGAAGTGGTAGTACTGGAAGTGCTCAGAAGATTGGAGGAAAACAACCTCTTCATCAAGCCAGAAAAGTGCACATTCAGGATGCAGGAGTTGGAATTCCTTGGGATGATCATAGGCATAAATGGGATAAGCATGGATCCAAGCAAAGTCACCACCATAAAGGAATGGCCAGTGCCAGTGAATGTCCACAGAGTCTGGGCCTTTCTAGGCATGGCCAACTTCTACCAGTGTTTCATACAGGACTTTGTGCACATAGTACACCCACTCCACGACTTGACCAAAAAGGACGAACCCTTCTGCTGGACTAA
The DNA here is from genome assembly GCA_038093995.1 of Tylopilus aff. callainus. Classification (NCBI taxonomy): domain Eukaryota; kingdom Fungi; phylum Basidiomycota; class Agaricomycetes; order Boletales; family Boletaceae; genus Tylopilus; species Tylopilus aff. callainus. Next base: position 13,960 of record JBBPTI010000297.1, on the reverse strand, counting down.
CAAGCAGCAAGAGGCTTTCAATTGCCTCAAAGAAGCCTTTACCACGGCACTGGTCTTAGCCTATCCAGACCATAACAAAAAGTACCGGCTAGAATGTGATGCCTCGTCCTATGCAACTGGAGGAGTGCTGTTGGTGGAAGAGGATGAGAAGTGGCACCCCATGGCCTATGCATTGCACGCAATGACACCAGAAGAGCGCAATTACCCCATAGCTGATAAAGAGATGTTGAGTGTAATCTGAGGGTTGGAAGACTGGCATCATTATCTGGAAGGGGCTGAACAACAGTTCAAGGTATGGAATGACCACCAAAACCTCACCTGGTTCATGACACATCAGAACCTCAATTGGAGACAAGCTCAGTGGGCCCAGTATCTCTCCCATTTCAACTTCAAATGGTGTCATAAGCCCAGATCCACTATGGGCAAAGCTGATGTGCTGTCACAGAGAGAAGATTTAGCAGTAGGAGATGCAGAAGACAACCACGACATGGTGGTGATTCCCCCAGAACAGATACAGGTCCACTGAACCAAGCAAAGAGTGGAGGAGGAAGAATCGCAAGAGCCGGTGACCAAGGAAGCAATGGTCCTCCACCACTCTGGAGATCGACTAACCAATCAAATTTCCCATGAGACCATCAAGCTTTCCCACCCAGTGCAGAAAAGGTTGGAGGGACAAGGATACCACATCGAGGATGGATGCTGCATGAAGGACAGAAAAGTATACATTCCCCCGGCCTGTAGGCCTGAAGTACTATGCCTCCATCATGACGCTCCAATAGCAGGACACCCCAGAATAGCTCAGACCATAGAGCTACTACACCGACACTACAACTGGGCCTCCCTAGCCCAAGATGCCACTGAGTATGTGAAAAGGTGTTCCAGGTGCACCCAGGTTAAGCCATCCAACAAACCTCCTGCCAGCCCTTTGCAACCACTACCCATACCATCCAGGCCCTGGCAAGATATTTCAGTAGACTTCATCACCAGACTTCCCCTCTCCAACTCATACACTGCCATCCTCACCATTGTCAACTGGTTCTCAAAGGCAGTCGAACTTGTCCCCTGCAATGCCACCTGCACCTTCCTCAATCTTGCCGACATCTACTTGCATCATGTGTGGAAGCATCACGGGCTCCCTAAATCCATCGTCTTGGACTGGGGTCCTCAGTTTGCATCATAGCTCATGACCAATCTCTGTCAACAACTCCAGGTAACCCAGTGTCTTTCCACCACATATCACCTGCAGACCAATGGGCAGACCAAGCGGATGAACCAGGAAGTAAGTCAATACCTCCAGACTTACTGCACTGACCATCCAGACTCCTGGAGCGATTGGCTTCCCCTCGCTCAATTCACCATCAACTCCTGCATCTCCTCTGCCTCTGGAAAGTCCCCCTTTCAGCTAACACACATCTATTCTCCAGTCCTTGGAATAGAACCTACGGTGACACAATCCCCCACAGCTGACAACCTTGCTAATTAGTATGCTGATCATCTGGCCAAAGCCCAAGAATGCCTATGTGCCTTGCAAGATACAATGAAGCAAGCAGCCACTGGTAAACATTCTTTGACCCCCTCCTATGCCATTGGGGATAAGGTTTGGCTCTCCACCAAGCACCTGTCTATTCTGGGTTCCCCAAAGCTGATAGATCACTGGATCAGTCCCTTTCCGATTGTTGGTCTTGTGGGTTTGAATGCTGTCTGTCTTGGCCTTTTGCCCTCTTACCATATTCACCCCATCCTCAATGTATCATGGGTGAAGCCCTTCATAGCCCTGCTTCCCAGTCAGCACCCTCCTCACCCCAATCCCTCTTCCCTGGCTGCTGACCCCGCTACATTGGAATACGAGGTCGAATACATCATTGACTCTCATCTCATTGGCTGTGGACTCCAGTATCTTGTGCATTGGAAGGGGTATGATATTTCTGAACAAACTTGGGAACCCTGGTCTAACCTCACTAACTCCCCCAATGCCCTCGCTGCCTTCCACCGTGCCCACCCTTCTGCCCCTTGTCCTGTCTCTCACTCTGCCATTCGCGCCATTTTCTCTTCTGCCCATCTGGAATCTGGGCCTTGAGGAGGGGGATGTGTTATGCTCATGGCTCCACTACATTTCATCCCTTCCTACATTCCTTACTTTAGGCATTAGTACTCACGCCACTTCGCTGCAACTCAGCTCTACCCAGGATCTATTCACACACTGGCTATTGGGTATCCACAGCATTCCAGGCACCAGACCATGGTAGAGTAAAGATCTGATTACCCAGATACTCACACCACCTGCAGCGACTAGCCATCTGCAGCCAGGATGGCACCATATTACACCATCCACAGCATCTGGCTGGGCAGCCAATAGCACAAGTCACACACATCGTATGATTCTGCCTTTATCTTTTTGAGCCAGTGGCACAACACCTGCACTTACGCCATAGCATGCCATCTGCTCTCATGCCTATAGCAGAATAGCCATGATGTCACCATCACTCACCATTCTTTCTCACTCCAGTAGTGTTTAGCCTGCAGCATTGCCTCACTTGCATGGACCAGGCCAGTTTCTGCCTTGCACTTCCATATTTAGTATCCTTGCCTGCCCTTACTTACTTTAGGCTCTGCTTGAACCTAGGTTGTAGTAGTATATAAGACTGCCTGTATTATATCGGAGCTCCAATCAATTCTTCTTGGGTCTTCCCTCACAAGGCACCTGCTTTACTAGAAGATTGGTCCATTCATCCAAGTTGCTTCACTTTCACTACACTCTTTGTACACCTCCTAGTGTCTTGCACCTGAGGTTATTTCAGCCTTCCCCTACCATAAAGCATGAGTTGACCCTGCCTGAGTCAGTCAACCCAAATGACCTCAAGGGTCCCTACCACGACCCCACATCACCTGACACCTGCCACTGCCTCGACGAAGAGTACCATTGTTGGCAAGAGAACTGCGCCCGGTTCTTAGTTAAAGAAGCCTGCCTTGCCCATTGCAAGAGAATCACTGCAACCAGAGCTGCCCACTGCACTGCCACCACTACCCTTGTCCAACCTGATAATGGTCAGGGATGCCTTTGCCCTCGTGCATCTTTGCGCTGCCCTTGCTATCTTTAGTCAACTCCTAGTAGCCCCTGCTACTATTACTATACAACTTCTTGTTCACACATACCTGCATCTATTGACAGGTATTCTTCTCTACAACCACCCTCTCCTATGATAGCACAGTGATACAACCCTTAGGTGGGGCTGAGTAGTGAGCTGTATGACAGCTGGGAGCAGGAGTGACTAGAGCTAGTGGGGGCCCAGGCGTTGACTGAGGACTAAGGGGAAAATCCAAGATAACTCGAATGAGGATCTTGGGGCTGAATTGCCAGCCTTATATATGGTTACAGGTATTTGTATGTGCTTGGTACTTATTACTACTTATGGGACATTTAGGGTAGACGTGGGAGTGCGGGGCTTATGCTACTGGCTGGGAACGAGTCATAGGAAGTCACTGCACTGTCTTGCACAGCCCAGGCGCTGATGATGCAAGATTGCACCAGTATGGCATAATATGGCATGATGATGATGTCATGTGTTACGACCTCACTCACGCCCCTGTCATTTCACTCTCTTTTGGCTCCCCCTATTCTAGCTCCAGTACCCTTCTTGGCCCACTTGCTAACAGCACTCACACGCCACACGATGGCTGCACCTGTTACGATCACACCATACTCAATGCTATGCACGGGCCCACAGTACTCTTTTTCCTCTTTTTAGGCCCTTAGCTCAGTCGCTCGCACTCCCTCGCTACCATTTCAGCATTCTATGAAGCCCTACGATATAGTGCTCCTTGTCCCTCGTTGCCCTATAAGCTGCTACTCGCCTTTGCCTCTACTATGGCTCCCTGCATGTGATCCACAGTCCCATGGTCACTTGACGACATACGATCTATCAGTGACAGTCTCACACCAGTCACATAACCCCGCATGTGATACGATCTAGACACTCTCGCATAGCCACTTGGCACAGCCCTCGTGCCTTGGATAAGGCACAGCCCCTTTAAATGGCAGACCCCAGCACTTGTAGACAACACCGCTCCTTGAGATATAGAGACCCCGGACTCCCTTACAGTCGCCTGGCATACGGCACGAGCATTCAGTGCTACACAGCTCTCGCACCATGGACAGACTCACACAATGGCTCTCGCCCCTCGGACTTGCTCACGGTATGTCACTGCATCGCAACCCTTAGTCCTGACACCACCTTCAGCATCCCGCACACCCCGGTCCTTCTCCACAGTCCTGCATCATGCCATATTGCGCCATAGTCACGCAATCGCTCACCATCGCACTGCCCTCATACCTCGGCCTATAGCAATACTCGCGCATAGCCACAGGCATGACTCACATGGACTCATGACCAATAGCCATTTGCCCGCACCACAGCCTATGCCTTACACCGTACAGCCCCACATAGCCGCACACTGCCCCGCATTGCCCCGAGCATAGCCCTGCTCACACGGACCAAGACTCTCCTTTGACCCACAGAGACCCATGAACTCTGCAGACCATATATGGTAACTAGGCTGGTCCTTAACGGACCATATGTAGTAATAGTGTACAAACACCTACAAATCCTGTAACAGTATATAAACCCTAGCCACTATCCTCCTAGACCCCAGCTTATCATTGATGGGTAGTGGCCTCACAAGCTACTAGACCTAGACCCACAATGTCGCTGTACCACTAGGGTCTTGAAGGCTATTGACTAGGCTGCTGTATAAACGCCCATTGCCTTCCCGTTCATACTAGACCGACCAGTAAGACTACGGCAGCACAGGCTCCCCTTGAAGACACATTGCAACTCTCACCTTCGCCATCGGCATCTGCCACTACTAGCCCTAGGCTTGACAGCTCTGGCTCGAGTTGTTTCAGCACCAAGCTGTGTCTATCTTAGTAAGCAGTCCAGACTCCTTGCTTAGCCCCATGACATCATTATCACACCATATCACACCATACTGGTGCAATCTCACATCATTGGTGCCCAGGCTGCGCAAGGCAGTGCAGTAACTCCCCATGACTCATCTCTGGCCAGTAGCATAAGCTCTGCACTCCCACATCTACCCTAAATGTCCCATAAGTAGTAATAAGTACCAAGCACATACAAATACCTGTAACCGTATATAAGGCTGGCAATTCAGCCCCAAGATCCTCATTCGAGTTATCTTGAGTTTTCCCCTTAGTTCTCAGTCAACACCTGGGCCCCCACTAGCTCTAGTCACTCCTGCTCCCAGCTATCATACAGCTCACTACCCAGCCCTGCCTAAGAGTTGTATCATCATGGGGCTGAGCAAGGGGTCTGGACTGCTTACTAAGGTAGACACAGCTTGGTGCAGCCATTATGTGGCATGTGAGTGCTGTTAGTAAGCAGGCCGAGAAGGGTACCAGAGCTGGAATAGGGGGGAGCCAAAAAGAGGGCAAAATGACAGGGACATGAGCAAGATCATAACATGCAGCTCCTGCTGCTTATACTCACTTTCCTCATTGTTTTCTTTGCTACCCTTTTTACCTACTTCCTTTTCCGACTCCTCTCTCTTGTCACATGAGAACTTACTCCCCTTCAAGCCCAACTCACCATCTGCAAAGAAACCTACTCGGTGACCTTTGGATACAAAAGACAGGTGATCCACACTGAAGAAGAACAGCTGCAGCAGAATTACAGCTGGTAGTTATTGAATAAAACTTCTTTGCCCACTTAACCCTGAGTGACTGAAATAGGGCAACTGTTTATGCAACTCTGACAGAAGGAGGACAAATAGAGACAACTGAGACCGATCAGCCAACCACAGACAATGCCAGTTAGATCCACTCTGTATAAGGCAACAAGGCACCCAGCCATAATTGAAGAGTATCAAAGAAGAACCTGGGTGATCCGTAATGGAAAGAGAATTCAGATCCCAAAGACACATATAGCCTGACACTATGTCACAGTCCACACTCCAAATCCTTACAGACCCAAACCTCATGTTGGAGGACAAGATTGCCGCTGTTGCACTAGAGTTTACTATGCTAACCAAACAGAATCAACAACTCTACAATGGATGCGTCGAAGAACAGAAGAAGACCACCACCCTGCTGAAAGACGTTGCCATCCTTGAGCAGACCGTTATCAATTTAAGCAGTGCTGCCACTGCTGGAGGAAAAGCAACACGAAAAGTAGAAGTCTTTGCAGACCCTGGAGACTATGAAGGATCAGTAGCCAAATTTGAAGAGTGGTGGGCCAAGATTAAAGCATGGCTTCACACAAACCAATCCACCATTCTGCCAAAAAGTTATGAAGCAGTAACTGCAGTCTTATCTCGATTGAAAGGGCCGAAAGCTGGACCCTTTGCCCAGATGCACCTCTGATGGGGCCAAAGCTACACCTGGGATGAACTTGTCCAGGAAATGGAAAGCCTATTCCACTCCATAAATCAGAAGGACTGGGCAGTCGCCCAACTCGAGCAGCTCCGCCAAGGCACCCTCCACACAGATGACTTTCTAGTGCGCTGGGAAGCCCTCTATCAGATGGCTGGGATAGACGACAGCCACACCATCCACCTCCTAGAACAAAATACTGCCTGTCATATCATCCTCCAGATCTTCAAGGAGGGAGCCTGAAAGTCAATCCCAGTGGACTACCTACAGAATATCCGAGATGTAGGCTGTGCCATGGAAGCTCTCACATTCATACGGGGGCAGCCACAAGGCTATCAACCCCATGGAGACCAAATGGAGGTAGACCATTTCGAAGAAAGGGACGAGGAAGAAGTCTTTGCCATAAGAGGAACCCCTAGGAAATGTTTCAATTGTAAAGGATCTGGGCACATGGCTCGAAATTGTAAGAAGCCAAAGAATCAATGCCTGGAATGCCACTTCCATGAGGGAGGACACTGATTTAGCTGCAAGAGAAGGCAAGTACGATGGATTGCTCTCACAGAAGAAGAAGCATGGATAGCCCTAGTTGAAGAACAGGATTTTCCCAATGCTGGAAAGGAGCAGAAGGGAAAAGGCAGAGCCTAGGAGACAATCTGGGTGTCTCACAGGCTAACAATCATTTCTTGGTGGAACTAACTAGACTCGTGTCTGTATTAACAACCCTAGTATCTAACTTTACCAGTCTAGGGGGGTCTCCTGGTGAGCCCGGCAGGGACTGAGACACTAAACCTGTGCTTAATTCCCCTAAATCCACCACCAAAATCCCAGAACTGCTGAGGATGTATATGAGGGTAGTTCATAAAGGAAAAGAGATAAAACTAACCATACAGATCAAATCCTCCACAGAACAGTGATATGTCAACACAACAGCTTTGGTTGACAGTGGAGCCAACCTGACACTCATAAATCAAGATTTCATACAAAGAAATCACATTCGCACACTCACTGCATGCCAAACTATTATTGTGCACAATGCGGATGGTTCCAAGAACGCCGGAGGTCAGATCACAGAAGAAGTGGAGGTCTACTGCAATGTAAACAGACACTGAGAACAACTCTGAGTGTATGTATTGAACATCAGAAATAATGATGTTATCCTAGGTTACCTGTGGCTCCAGGAACATAACCCTTAGATTAACTGGAGGACTGAACAAATCCAGTTTGGGGGCTGCCCCAAAACTTGCAACTATGAACAAGGCAACCAGGCTGTGCATGAGCAGGAGGTAATGGAAATAGGACATGCCGAAAAAAGGAGCTGAACAAAAGAAAGTCAACAAGCTCCAACAGTGGACAATACCCTCGAACTTGTGCCTCGCATCTATCATTGCTACCAACAAGTATTCTCACAGAAAGAGTTGGAACAAATGCTGGTATGAAAGCCCTGGGACCATGCAATTGAGTTAAAAGAGACGTTCAAGCCGAAGAAGGGGCAGATCATCCCCCTAAGTCTGAACGAGCAGAAAGAGGTGGAGGACTTCATGGATGATCAACTAAGAAAGGGATATATTTGCCCATCTAAGTCCAAACAGACCTCACCAGTCTTCTTTGTCCCGAAAAAGGACAGATGAAAGAGAATGGTCCAGGACTACCAGTATCTAAATGAACACATGATATGCAACAATTATCCCCTTCCACTCATCTCACAGCTTGTTGACAAATTAAAGGGTGCCCAAATCTTCATAAAAATGAACCTTTGTTGGGGATATAACAATGTGTGCATCAAGGAGGGATACGAATGGAAAGTGGCCTTTGTATGTCACAAGGGAGCATACAAACCAACAGTGATGTTCTTTGGGCTTTGCAATTCACCTGCAACCTTTCAGACGATGATGAATGACCTCTTCTCTGACATGCCCAAGGTCATAGTTTATATTGACAACCTGCTGATCTTCTCCCAGGATCATGACCAAAAGGCATATGAGGGGAAGGTTATGGAAGTATTGGAAAGATTAGAAAAGAATGATCTATTCATGAAGCCTGAGAAGTGTTCTTTTTCCACAGCAACAGTTAAATTCCTGGGGATGATAGTTACTCCAACTGGGATAAAAATGGATCTGGAGAAGATGAGAGCCATAACGGACTGGCCATCCCCAACAACCCTATGGCAGACATGGGCCTTCCTTGGCCTTGCCAACTTCTATTGGCGTTTTATCAAAGATTACACCCGAATAGCCTGATCCCTCCATGATCTGACAAAAAAGGACATCACCTTTGAATGGATGAGAGAATGCGAAGACACTTTTGACAGTCTAAAGCACCAATTCACTATGGCTCCTGTCCTCGCCTACCCAGATAATGACCATGAATACCGACTAGAAAGCGATGCCAGTAACTACACAGTTGGAGCAGTATTATCCATAAAAAAAGAAGAACGATGGCACCCTGTCACGTTTTCCTCTCACTCTATGACTCCAGAACAGTGCAACTACCCCATTGCTGACAAAGAAATGCTCAGTGTGATCTCCACCCTGGAAGGGTGGTGACACTACCTAGAAGGGACTCGACATCAGTTCAAGATCTGAAATGATCATCAGAATCTTGCCTGGTTTATGATGCACCAGGATCTGAATCACCAACAAGCTCAGTGGGCCCAATACCTTTCACAATTCAATTTCAAATGGTGCCACAAGGCTGGTACATTAATGACAAAGGCAGATGCATTGTCACAACGATCAGATTTGATGAACAAAGGGGACGATGATAATAAGGTGGTGTTGGTAATTCCTTCCGAACAGATTAAACAAGTAACAGAGGCAGAAGAAGCAATAGAGATTGCAACCCTGGGGGAGGAGCTCACCGACAAAATATCACACATGATAATTTGGCTCCCTGAAGGCACTCTCAAGAAGCTGATGGCACAGGGGTATAAAATAGAAGATTGCCTCCTAAAGAGGAATAACCGAATCTATGTACCCCCAGATCTACACACGCAAATCACCATGCTCCATCATGACCATGGAATTAGTGGGCATCCTGGGGTCCTCCAAACCCTCGAACTCCTCACATACTTCTATAGTTGGCCTGCCATGAGGAAAGATATGGAGCGGTATGTGCAAGGATGTACCCATTGTGCTCGAGCAAAACCCAGCAATCAGCCCACAAAAGGGGAACTCCAACCCCTGCTGATCCCGAACGGTCCCTGGGAGGACATCTCCATGGACTTCATCACCGATCTCCCTCTAGCAGGAGGATTTGACACTATTCTCACGGTGGTTGACCGCTTTTTGAAGGAGGTGGAGCTGGTCCCCTGTACAAAGACCTGTTCAGCTGTTGGGTTAGCTGATTTGTATCTGAGTCATGTTTGGAAACATCACGGTCTACCAAAGTCTATCATCTCTGATCAGGGCCCCCAATTCACTGCTGCACTAATGATGTCACTTTGTGCACAGCTCAGAATCTCTGTAAAGAAATCCACAGCCCATCACCCACAGATGGATGGTCAGACAGAACATATGAATAGAGAAGTGGCCTTATATCTCCGTATATATTGTGCTGAATGACAGGATGACTGGGCATGCTGGCTGCCCCTGGCCCAATTTTCCCTGAATGCAAAGCAGTCCACTGCTTCAAAATTCTCCCCTTTCCAGGTCACACACATGTACCAGCCTCATATGGAAATAGAGCCCTATGATTTGAAATCACCCACTGCCTCTGCGCTTGCATGTGATTACCAAACTATCCTTCAGCAGACAACAAAACACCTCACAAAGGCACAGGAGCGCATGACTATTACCAGAAATGCACATCAAGTGCTGGCACCCTATTATGCCATTGGCAACTGTGTGTGGCTTGCGACCAATAACCTGACTTTACCATTCCCTTGCCACAAGCTCACCGATCACTGGATTGGCCCCTTTTCCATCCTCTCCCTCAAGGGCCCCAATGTCATGGAACTCTGCCTCCCTAAGTATATCCACATTCATCCCGTCATCAATATCTCCCATATCAAACCCTATGTACCCCCACTACCACAGCAACCAGATCCGCTACCTGGATCTGCCATAATTACCAACAACCGGAATGCCGAGTTTGAAGTTGACTTTATTGTTGACTCTCACTCCCATGGACATGGTATTCAATATCTGGTACACTGGAAGGGGTACACTGATGACAATCACACCTGGAAGCTGGCCTCCAACCTCACTAACTGCCCCGAGGCCCTCCAGGACTTCCACTGCTTGCATTCCTTGGCTCCTTGCCCCATTTCTTGTTTGGTCTTTGCCACACTCTTTTCACATCTGCTCCCCTTTGCTCACCTGGCGGTCGAGCTATAGCAGGGGCATAGTGTTATGACCTCACTTGCACCCCTGTTTTTTTTGCTCTTTTTCAGGCTCTTCTCCTATTCCAGCACTGGTACACATTTTGACCCGCTTGCTAACAGCATTCACACACCACATGATGGCTGCACCAAGCTGTGTTTACCTTAGTAAGCAGTCTAGATTCCCTTGCACAGCCCCATGACATCACTATCATGCCATATCATGCCATGCTGACACAATCTTGTATCACTGGTGCCCAGGCTGCACATGAAACAACCTTTAGGCAGGGCTACTTAGTGAGCTGTAGGACAGCGAGGGAGGAACAATGACTAGAGCTAAGTGGGAACCCAGGCATTGACTGAGAACTAAGGGGAAAACCCAAGATAACTCGAATGAGGATCTTGGGGCTAAATTGCCAACCTTATATACAGTTACAGGCATTTGTACATGTTTGTTAGCTATTACTACGTATGGAGAGTTCAGGGTAGATGTGGGAGTGCAGGGCTTATGCCACTGGCTGGGGGTGAGTCATGGGAGGTTACTGCACTGCCTTGTGCAGCCCAGGTGCTGATAATGTGAGATCATGTCATTAAGGTGTGATAGTGACATCATAGGGCTGTGCAAAGGTTCTGGACTGCTTACTAAGGTAGACACAGCTTGGTATGGCCATTGTGTGGCATGTGAGTGCTGTTAGTAAGTGGACTGAGAGTGGTACCGGAGCTGGAATAGGGGGGAGGCAAAAAAGGGAAAATGTAGCATGGCACATAGCAAGGTCAGCAAGATCATAACAGCACAAGGCAGTGCAGTGACTCCCCATGACTCATCCCTAGCCAGTAGCGTAAGACCTGCACTCCCACATCTGCTCTGAAGCACCCGTATATAGTAATAGTGTACAATCACATACAAACACCCTGTAACCATATATAAGGCTGGCAATTCAGCCCCAAGATCCTCATTCGAGTTATCTTGGGTTTTCCCCTTAGTCCTCAGTCGATGCCTGGGCCCCACTAGCTCTAGTCACTCTCCACTACTCACTGTTATACAGCTCACTACACAGCCCTGCCTAAGGGTTGTTTCAATAGGATCATGTGACTGTGTGCAAGACTGTGCTGTGAGACATTGCTGACAGATCATATGTCAGATGATTGTGGGACTGTGGGTCATGTGCAGGGAGCCAGGGCTAGGCTGAGACAGGGGAGAAGCCTTATATGGTGATGAGGACTGTAGAGCATAGTTAGCAAGGGGTGAGCACTAGTAGGGGCATTGTATAGGCATCATGGGGCATCCTGGAGTGTGCAAGGGAGTGCAAACAAGTGAGCACAAGGGCCAAAGTTAAGGGGGAAAATGTAATGGGGCCTGAGTGTAGCATCAAGTACATTGCATTCATAACAAGCAGGACAATTGGATAATTTAGAAAGGGAGTTATTACTTGGGAGGATATTGGCCTTGTTTCAATAGTTCTGTATTGTTGTAGTATCCACCTCATTTCATGCTTTGTTGGCAATTCTCATAGCCATGAGTTGATTGATATTATATATCCTTAATGCTGTGATGCCAGACTTATACAATTCAACTGGACAGTGAAAAAACTTGGCTTAGTAATGGGCCTTAAAGCAGTGAATGATTCCCTGGTCATTTAGCTGTATGTGAGCAGTAAGATTGGGCTCAGAGTTAATAATATGGATGTGAGTAAGTAAGTTAGGGACAACATGACCTGAGAAGTTAGTGTTTAAAAGTCCAGTCCAGTCCTGTTTTTTAGCTTCCAAATAAGGCAACTGGACTGCTAAAAACTGAAAAAAACTGGTTGCAACTGGTCTTTTGGGCAACTGGTTTTATGTGTCAAATATATCCTACACATATATCAGAAATGTATATTTAGTGTATACACATCATATTTTGTCATTAAACATATTAATTTGGCAGGACAACATATAGAAATCACTCAAAAACTACTAAAAATACTTTAAAAATTGTGAAAAGCAGTGCAAAAATCAAATAAAAATAGGGGGTCATTGCCTGATTAGGCAGTGGTGCTATACACCAGTTGCAACCAGTTGCAACTGGTTGGCAACTGGAGTCTTTTGTCCAAGAAATCAGACAACTGGCAACTGCAGTTCAGTTGCCATCCAGTCCAGTTGCTAGTCTTTTGAACAGTCTGCAACTGGACTTTGAAACACTATGAGAAGTTATCCTGCAACAATAAGATCTTTTGATCCTCACTTCTAAGCTTCCAGTTCCAATTCTAAAGCCATTCCTGGTAAATTATTGATGTTATCTAGGCTTTGGCATTGTTTCAGTAGTTGAAGCCAAGTTATAAGCCAGTCTTGTCTTTAAACACATGTAGCTTTTGTGCTTTTCCAACAATAAGTGGTGGTAATTTCTATGAGCCATCTGTATTGGCAGTAAACAGATAGGTAAGTCAAAGCTTGCTTTTCTTCACACCAGAGGATTTCTTGTTGGATAGTCCATGATCAGGGAGCATTCTATCATTTTGTTTGTTAACAATATTGGCATAACTGCAATGAAGACTCACACATAGAACAGTGTGGTCTCATTTGCATTAAAGACATTGCATTACTTATAGCCAAAGCTTTCAATTAATCCCTGGATCCATAATATCTCCTTTTCAACAGTCTTCTTGACTGCAAATACAGCCTCACTATGCCATTTCACATCCTTTAGCCTATTCCACTCCTTGAACTGGCTTAGCCACCCTTCACTAAAATTAAGGTGCTTGTTATTGGAAACACCAGCAAGATCAGCAAATAATTTCCATTTTTGTCAAAGAACTTCACCAATGAGAAGCACATTGTCTGCCATTACATTTGATACCCAAAGATCCAACATCTCTGTAATCTCTGAATGCTGTGTTTGACAGACTTATTTGCATAAGGAAGACAATACAGTACTGGACTTGAACTCTGCTCACCATTTTGATTCATTTTTAATCCAAGCAGATATTCTTGGTTGCTTCAGCTGGAGATTTGAATAGATGGCATTGAAATGCTTTGCAGTTTTTGTCTGGTTCTTGTGGTTGGTATGATATCAATCCAGGATCTCAATCTGTTGCTGTAGTGTGGCAATCTCCTTTTTCTAAAACTTGGGTGGCCACTGATCCTTCTCTCCTAATTCAAAGAATTTGTCTTTTGGTGCTGTATCAGGACCTAAAAAGAATTAGACTCAGTATCATCATGCTATATGCATTGAACATAAAAATGCCCCTATGCTTTTGCTTCTTTAATGGGGCATCACTTTT
>JBBPTI010000296.1:0-16874 GCA_038093995.1 Tylopilus aff. callainus | reverse complement strand
GTCCTTCCTAGGATTTGCCAACTTTTACTGCCAGTTTATCCAGGGTTATTCAGATATTGTGATCCCTCTTACATGTCTCACTCACAAAGGAGTTCCTTGGAACTTTTCCAATGACTGCAAGAAGTCTTTCAAACACCTAAAGGAAGCATTCACCTCTGTCCTGGTGCTTGTGCACTGGTCTCCAGATGCTCTGATTACTATCAAAACTGATGCCTCCGACTATGCCATAGCTGGCATCCTATCTATTACCTGCTCCAATCAAGAAATTCACCCTGTTGTATTCTACTCCTGCACCCTTTCCAGAGCGGAATTGAACTATGACACTCATAATAAGGAGCTCTTGGCAATTTTCAAAGCATTTACTACCTGGCATCATTACCTTGAAGGCTCTGCTACTCCTATAGACATCATCATGGATCACAAGAATCTTGAGTACTTCTCCACCACCAAGCTCCTAACTCGCTGCCAGGCCCACTGGTCAGAGTTTCTCTGCCAGTTCAATATGGCAGTCTGATACCACCCTGGTAAGCTAGGAGCAAAACCCAATGCACTAACTAGATATTGGGATGTCTACCCCAAAGAGGGGGATAAGGACTTCGCTCACATCAATCTGGACAATTATAGGCCCATTTTTACCCAAGAACAGCTTGCATTGTCCCTTTGGGCTACTCATCTACAGTTCCCACTACTTTAGGCCTCCGTCCTCCTAGACATTGAACAACTTCAGTCTGACATTCTCTCTGCCCTACCCAACGATCCAGTTGCATCATCCCTCATTTCCTTTGAGTCACAGGATGACCCTCGATGGACTATCTCCTCCAAAGGGCTCCTACTATGGGACAATCGCATCTACATCCCCAAAGCTAACGACCTACGCCTCCACATTCTCCAGATCTTCCATGACCACCCTACTGCTGGACATTTTGGACAGAACTGGACTCTTGAACTCATTCGCCACGAGTATACATGGCCCGGTATCCGGACCTTTGTCAAAGACTATGTCAGTTCTTGTACCACTTGTGCTAGAGCCAAGGTCCCCCGTCATCGCCCATTCAGTCTCCTAAAGCAGCTTCCAGTCCCGGAGAAACCATGGAACTCCATCTCCATGGACTTCATCGAACAGCTTCCTGCTTCGGACAGCTACACAGCAATCCTTGTAGTGGTAGACAGGCTATCAAAACAAGTGGTCTTCATCCCGACTCACAATACAGTTACTTCTGCTGAACTAGCCAAGTTATTCCTGTTGCACATCTTCTCCAAGCATGGAGTCCCTTCCCATGTCACCTCCAACAGGGGCTCTGAGTTTGTATCTCATTTCTTCCAATCCCTAGGTAAAGCACTAGATATGCGCCTCTATTTCACCTCTGGTTATTACCCAGAGGGGAATGGCCAAACAGAGTGTGCTAATCAGACACTCAAGCAATACCTCCAGATCTATTGCAACTATCAACAGAACAACTGGGCAGAACTCCTACCCCTTGCAGAATTCATGTATAACAACACACCTAGTGCTACTACAGGCATATCTCCCTTCTTCGCTAATAAGGGATACCACCCCAACATCTCTGTCTATTCTGACCATGACCTTACCTCCTCCACAGCCCAGTCCTATGTTATGGACTTGGATCAACTTTATGAATTCCTCTGGTCAGAAATGCTGGAAGTACAGAAACGCTACCAAGGACCAGCAGACAAGAAACACAGTCCTGCTCCGGACTTTAAAGTCAGAGATTAGGTATACCTTAAGGTGAAATACCTCCATTTCACTAGGCCCTCAAAGAAACTCTCTGAAAAATACCTTGGTCCTTTCAGTATTATAGTCAAACCTGGCACACATTCTCTTACACTGAAACTTCCTGACTCCATGCATTCTGTACACCCAGTTTTCCATGTCTCACAGTTAGAACCATGCACTCTGAACAGCATTCCGAACCGAGTCCAACCTCCACCACCTCTGGTCGAGGTTGATGGCAAGCCAGAGTATGAGATTGAGGAAATACTTGATTCCAAAATTGATAGGAGATGATGTCAATGTCAACTCCTGTACCTGGTATGATGGCTCAGATATGAAGGAACTGATGACGAGACCTCCTGGTTACTCACTACAGAGTTAGGGAATGCAAAAGAACTTATTGAGGATTTCCATCAGAAGTACCCTGATAAGCCTGGACCCATCCTATCCTAGCACTGGAACAACTCTGACATTCCTTTCCATTCCACACCATTCACTCCTTAACAAATTAAAATAATAAAGGAAAACATGATTACTATTCTATGCCTCTGTCCTCTGCTCCTGATCTAGTTGAAGTCATTCTCCAACCTGTCTGCCCACAAGTCCCTGAGCTTGCTGTGGGCCTCCTCTTTGTCAGTGGACTCTAACTCCTCCTCTGCATCGGTCTCCTCTGCATCCTTGCCATATACCTTCTCGACTTCCAGGAGCAAAATGCTCCAGAGGATGTCATTCTGGAGATCAAGGCACACCCTTATGCCCTCAATCGCGTTACAAATGCCCCGGAGGGCCCAGACTGTGTCCGAAAGCTCCTCCGGCATGGATGGTCTCTCCAATGTGGTCACCTTCTTCACCTTCACCTTCACCCTACTTGGGCCCTCCTCCTTGTCTGTCTCCTCTGTCGTCCTCTTCCTCTTCTTCGACGGCCTGGCCTCACTTTCCACCCTCCTCCGCCACTTTTCCGTCTTCTCCGCTCTGGGCTGCTCACATTTAGCCTTTGCCTCCTGGCACTCCATGCAGGACGTGGACTTACCAGGGCCCAGGGTGCACTCTAGGCCCCAGTCCTCGCACTGGATGCACCTCGGTGCCATCTTCTCCTTCCCCTTTCCCTTGTTGACACATTGCTGTGCCTGCGCCACCTCCACCTAGGATTTGTTAGTGCCGAACTCTTGATAATGGTCGTTACTTACCCTCTTCCACGCTGCTGCTTTGGCACTCCATCGCCACTGCTCCTCCACCTCATGCCATGCCTTCTCCTCCGCCTTGCGCTTCTTCTCCTCCTCTTCATGCCTCTGCCTCACCTCCAACACACACCTCCACCGTTCGTTCGCCTTCGCCTTCCATACCTTGGCACTGTTGCCCGGGTCCTCCCTGAGGCATTCTTCAGACCACTGCTGGATGTTGTTGATGTCAGATATGCTTAAGAGTAGGTTGACGGACAACTCCAACTAACGCTAGGCTTTTATGTGTCAGCTTCATCGGAGTTTCAAATCCATTCATTGATCGTGCACACTCCACTCATGTGACACCACATCGGACCACGCAACTTCATTCACATGGCTTATCCGGTCCTCGAGGGCTCAGACCTAAAAGGGGGGCACTGTCATATCCATTCCAGAACCCCTATAAGTAAATCCTGGAGACTCTGGCACAAATCCAAAGTCCATATCATTTGAACTACTTTCCCACACGAGACACCCTTACCACATCCCGTGCACCACCCAAACCATAATTTGTGCCATATCGGGTCGTGCACAGCTTTGACTAGGTAACTTGCAGGTGATTAGATTCCAGGATTCACATCTCCGAACTGTGCACCCAGCACTGCCTCTGCCTCATTTCCATTTGTCTTAGTTCTTTTATTCGTAACTCTACATTCCTTAGTGTACCACCCTCCGGCATAGTTCACCTCTGTACTCTGTCTTGATTACTGATCACTATGTTTCTCCATATCACATTCATAATCACCTCCATTCCTTATTCTGAATTCTGCTACATACTTTAGTATATAAACTCTATGAATTCCGAGTTGTACTTTAGTATGAATATTAACACAAGTCACCCTCCCATGTCTTGAGTCCCTCATCTTCTACCTCTGTCTTTCCTCTTGACACCTCCAACCTCTGAAATCAAGGACGCAAGCCTTGGTAAGGGCGTGACACACAAGTCCTACACCAAGTCCTTATCCTGAATCCCTTCAATTATATTTATAATACTCTGGCCCCCTTGGACTTACACTGGAGGACCAGACTTGACAGTTGTGCTCTTTCAGCCAGGTATACCCTAGGATCAGGTCTTTACTCCCAAGATCAGTTACCTCTACCTGGGTCTTTTCCACATGACCCTGGTATTCCAATAGTACTGTGGCTGCATGGGTTACAGGTCCCATTTTATTCAGGGTCCCATCAGCATTGTAGACATATATGGGCTGCAGGAGCTCTTCAGTAGGAATACGATTTTGGCAGACGTACTCTTGGTGTATGAATGAGGACTGGGCACTGCTGTTGAGCAGAGTGGACACCGGTATGAAGTCACCAGTGCAGGTCTTGATCTGGACCTGCATGAGGATCTCCTTCCTCTTCTGCTGTCCTAGTATGTGAATCTGAGGGGGGTTAGTTGGGGTTTCTTTGCGTGCATGAGGGAGAGTATACTTGTTAGAGGAATTAAGCACGGCATTGGATTCACAGTTGCCACCAAGCCACTGGGGAGCGGACTCCTCTAGACTGGGCAATCTAAGAGGAATACACCATTCTCAGTCTTTAGAAATGATAACATGGATAATAGGGGCACGCTTGGTTGGAATCTTACTGGCCTTTGGAACACCCGACACGTTCCTTAGGCCCTGCCTTTTCCCTTTATCTGGGATCCTTCGATCAGAAAATCCAAGCCTATCTCCAGGTTGTTTCTCTTGCGTATTTCTTCTGCTAATTCAGCAATCCATACTGGGGCCTTGGTGCCTGTGGGTTCTTCATTTTCTGCTAGCAGTATCCTCCACAGCATTTTCCTTTTGGTGCAATAAGTGCTGTGCCCACCATGAACAAACTTACAGGCTGGGCATTGGTTTATCTTTGGCTTCCGGCATTCTTGAATCCTGTGGCCAGTTTGTTTGCAATTGAAGCACTTTGCGTGGGCATCACTGCTTGGGAGGGCATATACATCTTCTTTGGTGTTCTCCCACGCTAACCCTCAACTGCTAATTGAAACAACTCGAGCCTGAGCTGTCAAGCCTAGGGCTAGTAGTGGCGGATGCCAGTAGCGATGGTGAGAGTTGCACGTGTCATCAAGGGGAGCCTTGTTGTCGTAGGTCTTACTAGTGGGGCAATACGAGTGGGAAGGGCACTAGGCATATATACAGCAGCCTAGTTGATAGCCTCCAAGACCCTGGTGGTACAGCAGCATTGTGGGTGTAGGTCTAGTAATGGTGGAAGCCACTATCCATCTGTGGGATAGCTTCCCAGGCCACTATCCACCAATGATAAGCTGGGGTCTGGGATGGTAGCGGCTAGGGTTTATATACTATTACAGGGTTTGTAAGTATTTGTACACTATTACTACATATGGTCCGTCAAGGGCCGGCTTAGTTACTGTATATGGTCTGTGGAGTTTACGGGTCTCTGTGGGTCAAAGGAATGTCTTGGTCTGTGCGAGCAAGGCTATGCTCGGGGCAGTGCGGGGCTGTGTGCGGCTATGCAGGGCTATGTGGCGTAAGGCATAGGCTATGATGAGAGTGAATGGCTATTGGTCATGAGTCCATACAAGTCATGCCAGTGTCTGTGCACAAGCATTGCTATAGGCCAAGGTGCAAGGGCGGTGCAATGGCAAGTGATTGCATGACTATGGCGCGATATGGCATGATGCGGGAGTGTGGAGTGGGACTGGTTTATGTGGAGTGCCGAAGGCAATGTCAGGACTAAGGGTTGTGACATGGCAACATACCATGTGGCAAGTCCAGAGAGCGAGAGCCAATGCATGAGCCTATCTGTGATGCAGGCCATGTTAGCCAAGCGTGTGTGTGCCATATACCAGGCGACTATAAAGGAGTCTGGGGTCTCTATATCTCTATGGGCGGGTTGTCTTATGAGTGCTGTAGTCTACTTGTTAGCGGCCGGTGCCTGTCCGAGGCTCGAGGGCTGTGCTGAATGGCTGTGCATAAAGATCTAGATCATATCATGTGCAGGTCATGTGACTAGGTGTGAGACTGTGCCGCGAGGCATTGCTGATAGATCGTATGTGGTCAGGTGACCATGAGACTGTAGGTCATGTGCAGGGAGCTGTAATAGGGGATGAGGGCGAATGGCAGCTATAGGGTGACAAGGGACGAGGAGCACTATATCGTAGGGCATTGTAGGAGTGCTGGAACTTTAGCGAGGGAGCGTGGGCGACTGAGCTAAGGGCCAAAAGTGAGGGAAAAGTATAGCAGGGCCCATGCGCAGCATTGAGTGCAGCACAATCGTAACACTAATCCTCGTAGGGGCCTTCCTTTTGTACCCCCTTATGAAACCAAGCGCTTCTATTGTGCATCTGGTCTTCCTAATGTTGTCCAGATAGAGCGCTGGCTTGTCCTGGCACTTTCCTTCTTTGAAGATCTGTAATATGATGTGCCGGGCTGTATTTTGCTCCAAGAGACAGACCACATGCATGTCGTCAATCTGCGCTTGCTGGTATAGAGCTTCCCAGCAGACTAAGAAGTCATCAGTTCACATGTTCTGCTGCTTGAACTCTTCCAGCTGGTGGCATGCCCAGTCTTTCTGATTTGTGGCTCAGAAGAGCCCCTTGATCTCTGCCTCACAATCCTTCCATAGGTATGCATTTCCTCAGGCGAGGTGGGTTTGTGTGAAGGGGCCGGCTTTAGGTCCTTTGAGCCGGGATAGTACAGCCACAACTGCTTCATAACTTCCAGCGGGGGCGACATGTGCATTGATGTGGAGCCATGCTTTCATCTTGGCCCACCATTCTTCAAATTTGGCAATGAACCCATTGTATTCACCCAGGTCTGCGAACAACTCAACTTTCTTCAAGGTACCTGGAGGGCCCACTGCTGCGATCTGGCCCTGGAGAGTGGCCACTGTGCCTTGTCCTACTATCACTAGCTGCTCGAGACGGATAATCTCATTGTTGGACGCATGCAGCGATTAAGTGAGTTGGATATTCTGAGTGGTGACAGTGGTGAATTCAGCCGCAATGGCAGCAAGTTTGTCCAGTAAAGGAATAGTGGGGTCTGCGATGGTATTGAGGAGTATTTGCGACATACTGGAAGCGAACTTCTTTCTTGATTACTGGCACCTTGTGTTTCTTATACCAGCTGCAGCTGGGCCTTTTAAATGGGAGTGGCGCTAGAGGTCTCATGCAGACTATGGTCTTCTGATCTCAATAGTCTCCTGGACGCAGCCTATTGAGGATCCTGATTACTCTTCCTTCAGGATGTGTCGGGCATTCTCTTGGCTTGCTAAGTAATCTCCCTATAGCTGGAGCCAGGAACTTTAGTTCAATTGAATCAGTGTGTGATAACTACCAGTCGTCCTGGGGTGCTGACTCAGCCCAGTTGGTAGGTGTGTTCTCATAATGGAAGTTGCAGCCTCGTGTGCCAGTGGGTGTAGTGATAATGAGGGAGTACTCTCCTGAAGGTAACTGCTAAGAAACTAAAAAGGTATTGTGATCAAACTGAACGTGGGTGAGAAGGCAATAAATGCAAAACACAAGCAACAAGAAGGAAATAAAACAAGAGGCTAAAAGGGAGTACCAGAAGAAAAACGGGAACATCCTTGGAGAAGAAAGCTAACACTAAAAAAAAGGGGAAGGCACAAACAAGTAAGTACAAAAAGGGCAATTAAAGGAACTTGCTGGACCGCTGCAGAAGGTTTCTTGGGCAGAGGCGGCCTGGCTTGTTGAGACTGCACACCAGAATGGTACTGGATGTCCCAGACTGTCTCGGGTGTGAGTGGAATGGTGGGGAGCGGAAGGGGTGGTGAAGGCGGTCCGGCCTACAACAGGCATGGTAGTCTGGTAAAGGGGGGAGGGGCATGGCAAGCTGGGCCTCTATGCAAGTGCAATACTCGGCATAGTGGCAGGTTTGCTCTTCTGCCTCGGCGATGAGGCGGCATAAGGTAGATGGAGAGGGAACAGGTGGCGTAGGAGGAACGAAGTTGTTTGGGTTGGTGTCAGTGATGGGGGATGGGGGATAAATAAGTGTGGGCATATCTGATGCCCAGGACCTTGTGGTGAAGTCTGTGATAGCCTGGTCAATCTCTTCCCACAACTCTCTCTGCTCTCTTTCAGCAGCAGCAGCAGTGTTGGCTTCGAGGTGGGACATGACAGTGGCGAGAAGGTTGAGGTTGATGGGGCGAACTGGGTGAGGGGCAACTACTAGACACTGTCCGCCTGTTGAGCTGCCAACTACAACAGTGGGGGCCGACTTGGCACGTGTACCGTTCACTAGTGTCCTTCCACATCAATAAGGGGGATGCGGGTTCTGCTCTGCTTACTAATAGCACAAAGGTTGGTGATAGATGAGGCCTTCGGGGCAGTCGGATAGTGACAGCGGCGAAGAGGGGAATCAATTCTTAATGAAACAACCTCAGGTGCAAGGCACTGGGAGGTATACGAGCAGAGGTGACCGCGGGTGTGAAGCACTAGGCGGCATATAGCAAAGTGAAGCGAAATGGAAAGGTGGATCAAGCTTCCTATGAAGTGGGTGCCTTGTGAGGAAAAACCCAGGAAGAATTGATTGGGGCTCTGATATAATACAGGCAGTCTTATATACTACTACAATTGGGATTCAAGCGGAGCCTAAAATAGGTGAGGGCAAGCATGAATACTAAATATGGAAGTGCGAGATGAAAACTGGCCTGGTCTATGTGAGCGGGGCGGTGCTGCGGGCTAAATGCTACTGGAGTGGGAGTGGGTGGCGAGCGATGGCACCATTGTGAGGTTAATGCCATTGGAGTGGGAACAGATGGCATACTATGGTGTGCAATGTGCAAGTATCACTATTGGGGTGTGAACTGGTGGCGGCATATGGTGCCATTGCAACTGTGGATTGCCTAAGTGCTGCAGGTGGCATCAGTACCCGGATAATTGGGTCTTTACTCTACCATGGTCTGGTGCCTGGAATGCTGCAGATACTGTGCTAGCTGGTGTGGGAAGGGGACTCAGGCAATACTGAGTCACGGCACTGTGGCGTGGAGGAAAGTAGCTAAAAAAGGGAGTGTAGGAAAGAAAGGAATGTAGTGTAGCCATGAGCGTAACAAGAGTGATGGAGGATAAACTAGATCAGGCATAGCTGACAAAGCCCAAGTTGTCCTTCTGCTCCACTCAGCAATTCTGCTATCAAACTCCTCCTGAAAGTCCTGCTGGATCCTTTCTTCTTCTTCAGCAGCAGTGTTGGCTTCAAGGTGCAAAGCAATGGAGGTGAGGAGGTTGAGGTTGACAGGGTGCTGTGGGTGAGGGGCAACTACTAGACACTGTCCAACTTCCTGCTCAGCCAAGAGGGAAGTGGGGGCCAACTGGGCACAAATAGCATTCACTAGTGTCCTTCAATGTTAAAAAGGCTGTACATTGGTACAATACTACTCACTGCTATGAGGGTCCTGTATTCTGGGTGAGGATAGAGGGCTTTGAGGAGGTTGTTGGAGATGATGACAGCAAAGCAGAAATCAATTCTTAATGAAACAACCTCAGGCACTAAGTATCTTTAGTTGCATAGAGGAAGTGTAGAGGGGATAATTGACCTTCTCATAAACTGGGTGCCTTGTGAGGAAAGACCCAAGAAGAATCAATTGGAGTTCCAATGAATTACATGGGGGTTTATATACTACTAGCTACCTAGGTTGAAACTCTGATTGAAAGTCATAAGGGCAGGCCAGGTTACTAAGTATGGAAATGCAAGATGAATACTGGCCTGGTCTGTGTGAGTGGGGCAGTATAGAGTGGTTAATGCTATTGGCATGGGAAGTGGTGGTGAGTGATGGCACAATAGCAGGAGTTTTGCAATTGGAGGAAAAAGATAATAAGGAAATTGTATGATATGTGGGAGTATTGCCATTGGTGTGGGACCAGGTTGTGCAGGTAAGGCATGCAATGGTGCCATCCATAGTCACTATATTGTCAGCTGCTTAGGTAAGAGGGTCTTTGCACTACCTTGGTCAGGTGCCCTCATGCTGTAAGCTTCTGCTGCTGTGGCATGGGAAGTGAGGGCAGATGTTACCAAGTTGTGGCTCAGTGAGTGTGGGTATCTATGCCTAAAGAAGGGAATGTAGGATTGGGGAATGAGTGTGTAGAGGCTGAGGAATGGGAGCATAACAGTAGATGCCTTGCTCTTACTGAAAACATCAGCAAAATCATGATATTCTGATGATACACCAGAAATGTCAGGTAACTCAGAAGAGGTGGAGGAAGCACAAAGATCACTCTCCTTAGGGCAGATTTGCATGCTAAACTCCATAGAACCTTGGAGGCAACAAGCAAAAGTGAAAGCAGGCACATTAATAAAGATGATAGAAGAAGCTTTGCAGTCAGAGAAACATGGTGGATTGGATGAGGACAGATCAGCTGGCAGGAATACCAGAGGCTGTGGAGGTGAGCTCAGAAGTGGGGCAGGCATGGCTTGTCCAGGTGAACAGAACAAAATACTGCTTGTAACCCAGTCAATCAACAGATTGTAGTGGATGAGCCAGTTGTGTTCTAAAACAAAAGAGCAAGAGCCATCCAGTGGGGTGATGTAGAACATTGTTAGAGTGATATCACCAGTTTTGAAACAAATGGAGAGGTCAAGAGCTTGAGTGATGGTAAAGTTCAAAGTTCCATCAAAAAGTCAGAGAACAAGCAGAGGTACAGAGTAGGGTTGAAGTCCATAGTTATTAACAAATAATATATCTATAAAATAATCAGAGGATCCAGAATCTACTAGCACCAGGAAAGAAGGGATGTCATAGGATACTAAAGAGATGGTGGGCATGAGTGATTTAGAATCTAAGAGAGTGGATGCATTGAGATGGATCTCCCTTGGTGCATGGTTAGCTTCAATGCAACCTCCAGTCCATGTGGAGTCATGGAGGTCACAGATTATTTTTTTGTCTTCAAGGAGACCTCCAGTTGTTTATCTGGAGTTGCAGTCTTGACCACACAAGCCTTGGAAGCCTTTGAGGAAGACTTGGGGCAGTCTTTGGCCATGTGACCTTCATGGCTGCAGAACATGCATAGCTTGTTGTTGAAATGGCATTTTCATTTGGCAGGGATAAGCTTACCATCCCTGCCTAACTTTGATGAGATGTTGGATTTGAGGGCAGGGGTGGTGGCGGCAATCTTGCCCTTGAACTCAGTGTCCTTGGCAGATTTGCCACTGGGGGTGGATGTGGTTGATAGAGGTGTGGAGTGAGTGGGGTGAGCAGGCATGGGTGGTGGGTTGAAATGGAAGGGGCAATGGTGCATTTGGTGAAGCTGGTGAATTCACCTGGGATGGTGCAGGAGCTGCCAAAGGCAGTCTGAAGAAAGAAAGCATGAGCAGTGCAGGTGGTCATGATGAAGAACTTGACAAATGGGAGTTTGAATATACTGTTAAGTTCATGTCTTCCCCAACTCAAGTCCAAGCAGTGGAGATGGTCAGAGGGGACAGAGGTTGCATGTGAATACACAGAGATGTACCAAAGGTATGGCAGAGGTCAGAGCAAAGGTTGGATGGGTGAGGCTTTGATGCAGGACTTATGTGTTGCATTCTTGCCAAGCTCCTAGTCTTATTGGTGAGAAAAAGAGAGAGAGCAGGGGTCAAGCTGTTAGACTTGAGAGGAGAGAACTAAATTGATATTCAAACTGAGGTTACAACAGAGTATCTACAAGCTTATATACAGAGAATGTAAATGAGTAAGATAGAGGTAGAATAGACTGAGATCCAGAGCAGTGCACCAGAGATGCAAGTGCTGGAGCTGTGCAAAGCACAGGCTGAACTCTAAAGACTAAGCAAAAGCTTATTAACAATGAAATGTAAAATGGAATGAGTCAAGATCCAAATAGACAAGGTAGTATAAATAAGGAAGTAAGTCCAGAGATTGATGAACAGGAGACTGGAAATAACAGAGGTAGACTTGGCAAGATTGCAGGATATGACACTTTTGGGGCAAACATAATCACTCCTCCTCATACCCAGGATGACCAGGACTAGCAGGTTTCACCCCTAGTCTGCTCCTAGGTGTCCTAACCACTTTACACTGCTGTGCTAGAGGCAGGTTTATATACTACATGATACCTAAGTTCAGACTCCAACTAAACTATGTGAGGGCTGGTCAGAGTACTTAATATGGGAGTGCAGGTAGGAAAAGGACTTGGTCCATGCAAGCAGGGCAATGCTGAGGGGATAACATGATTGGAGGAAAAATATAATATGGGAATCTGTTAAGTTTTGTGTCTTCTCCAGCTCAAGTTTGAGCAGTGGAGATGGTTAGAGAGGACAGAGGTTGCATGTGAATGCATGGAGGTGTACCAAAGGTACAGTGGAGGTCAGAGCAGAGATTAGAGGGGTGAGGCTTCAATGCAGGACTTATGTGTCACATCCTTGCTGAGCTCCTAGCCTTGTTGGCGAGAGAAAGAGAGAGGGCAGAGGTCAAGCTGTCAGACTCAAGAGGAGAGAACTAAATTGATATTTGAACTGAGGTTAAGACAGAGTATCTATGAGCTTATATATGGAGAACATAGATGAGTAAGACAGAGGTATAGTAAACCAAGATCTGGAGCAGTGCACTGGGGGTGCAAGTACTAGAGCTGTGCAAAGCACAGGCTGAACTCTAAAGACTAAGTGAAAGCTTATTAACAATGAAATGAAATGGAATGAGTCAAGGTCTGAATAGACAAGATAGTATAAATAAGAAAGTAAGTCTGGAGATCAACAGACAGGAGACCAGAAATACAGAGATAGACTTGGCAAATTTGTGGGATATGACAGAATCATATAATATGATGAAGTAACACTATTGGTGTGAGAGAGAGTGGCATGCAGTGGCACCATCCACAGTTACTGTGGCATCAGCTGCTTAGGTAAAAGGGGCTTTATGCTACCTTAGTCAGGTGTCCTCATGCTGTAAGCTGTGCTATGCCCCAAATGACCAATTGGGTAAAGGTGGCATGCACCATGATATAATCTGTTGCATTTTATCATGGTATGGGGGCCTCACTCAGTGGGACTGTGTATTCATCAAAAATGGTGGCTGTGAAGATGAGGGTTTGTGGGGACTGTTGGTTGCATAAGTGCTACTTCCCTTTTCTTTTTGTCACATGCAAAAGACATACAAAGCAGCCTGATACTTTGATAGGAATGTGGATTGTAGCACCTGAGGAGAATTGTCAAGGCCAGCATGTTCACACAGTTGTCTCACTGGATACTATCCTTCATCTGGTGCATTTGATTCCTGTTTACAGAGATGACATGGTTCCTACTGACTTTCATTTTGTGGACTGTCCTGATGCATTCCAGACTTATTATGTTAACAAGTATATAGATCATCATTCCCATAGTATTACTTTTTGATCATTGTGCACTGTCTTACTGTAGCCAACTTGGACAAGTAGTTGTACTTTGGAAAAGATGGAGAAGTCCTGAAAAGTGTGAGAAGTCTCAGAAGTTAGTTACAGAAAACAGATAATTTGCTGATGTGCCATAAGCCATCATAAGCCAAATTAAGGTGCTTGTAACTTTACTGATGGCCCACCAGGTGATGTGAAGGTGTGATGGATATCATGACACCTAGGGTGAATAGAAAGACAAGTTCTGCCACATTCTAGTGGCCACCAATTTGTTAGAATTGGCAATCCTGCACACAGCTGCACAGTCACCAGGCTGAAAAGATCACCAGTGGGGATGTGGTAGGCACATGCTCCATTGCTTGTATCCATTCCATGCATTTAGTGAATACATTGTACATATCACATACTGAATCTTTTACCTAGTCCTGTGTTTGGATCCCACAAAGATCTTTTAACTCCCTTTGTACAGTATTCAATACTTACTGTATATAAGAACTTCTCACTTTGTCCAGTCACCTCAGTCCATTGTTCACACATGACAACTGAGCTTTGTCCATTGATAGTCCACTAGTCTGATCACCACCATGCACCATTCTGACCTCACTCTAAACCTTTCAGGTTATAAGCTCCAAGTTGCCCAAACTTTGAACAAACCAAGATACTTACTGCCATGTCTGTCTTTCCCATCACCACTGACATCCTCCCCAGTAACATTCCCAAGCTTGATGTAAAAGGAATGAACTGGGCCATTTTTTTTTTCTGCTTCCAAGTAGCTGTCAAAGCAAAGGACCTGTGGGGCCACCTAGACAGCACTACTTGAAACGACCTCAGGTGCTAGGCACTAGGAGGCATGGAGTAGAGAGTAGTGAAGTGAAGTGAAATGGAATGATGAGTCAATCTCCTAGTATGTGGGTGCCTTGTGAGGAAAGACCCAAGAAGAATTAATTGGGGCTCTGATATAATACAGGTAGTCTTATATACTACTACAGAACGGATTCAGGTGGAGCCTAGAGTAAGTAAGGGCAGGCATGGTTACTAGATAAGGAAGTGTGAGACAGAAACTGGCCTGGTCCGTGCAAGCGGGGCGATGCTGCAGGTGAAATGCTACTGGAGTGGGAAAGGGTGATGCGATATGGTGCCATCGTGAGATTAGTGCCATTGGAGTGGAAAAGAGTGTCATACTGTGGCGTGCTAGCGGTGGTATTGCTATTGGTGTGAGAACGAGTGGTGTGCTATGATGCCATTACAGCTGTGGATTGCCTAAGAGCTGCAGGCGGCATCAGTACCCAGGTAATTGGGTCTTTGCTCTACTGTGGTCCAGTGCCCAGAATGCTGCAGGTACTGAGTTAGCTGGTGTGGAAAGTAGGACTCGGGTTGTACTGAATTGCAGCTCTGTGGCGTGAAGAAAAGCAGCTAAATAAGGAAGTGTAGGAGAGAATGGAATGTAGTGTAGCCGTGAGCGTAACACATCCCCCTCCTTAAAGCCCAGATTCCAGATGGGCAGAAGGAAAAATAGCATGAATGGTGGAGTGAGAGATAGGATGAGGGGCAGAAGGGTGGACATGGTGGAAGGTGGCAAGGGCATCCAGAGAGTTAGCAAGGTTGGAATGGGGTTCCCAAGTGCACTCAGAGATATCATACCCCTTCCAGTGAACTAGGTACTGCAGGCCATGGCTGGCCAGGCAGGAGTCGACAATGTACTCGACCTCATATTCAAGGTTAGCGGGGTCAGCAGCCAGGGAAGAGAGATTGGGGGTAGGAGGGTGCTGACTGGGGAGTGGGGCTATGAATGGCTTAACCCGCAAGACATTGAGTATGGGGTGGATGCAATAGGAGGATGGGAGGTTGAGGTGGACAGTGTTGGGACCAACAAGGCTAATGATGGGGAACAGGCCAATCCATCGATCAATGAGTTTTGGGGAGCCCAGAAGAGAGAGATGCTCAGTGGAGAGCCAAACCTTTTCTCCCATGGCATAGGAGGGGGCCAGAGAACACCTCCCAGCCATTGCTTGCTTCATTGTATCCTGTGAGGCGTGGAGACAGTCCCAGGCTTCTGCCAGATGGTCAGTGTACTGGTTAGCTAGGTTATCAGTGGTAGGGGACTGGGTGACAGTGGGCTCAACCCCAAGAACCAGTACATAGGTATGGGTGAGTTGAAAGGGGGATTTACCAGAGGTGGACAAGACCTGGGAATTTATGGTGAACTGGGCGAGAGGGAGCCAGTCGCTCCAGGAGTTGGGATGGTCAGCACAATAGGTGCGGAGGTACTGCCTGACCTCCCAATTCATTCACTCAGTTTGCCCATCAGTTTGTGGGTGATAGGTGGTGGAGAGGTGTTGGTTGATTTGGAGCTGGCGGCAGAGGTCTCCCATGAGGCATGATGCAAATTGAGGGCCCTGGTCCGAGACAATGGATTTTGGGAGCCCATGGTGCTTCCAGACATGGTGCAGGTAGATGTTGGCAAGATTAAGGGATGTGCAGGTGGTATTGCAGGGGACAAGCTTGACTGCTTTGAAGAAGTGGTCGACAATGGTGAGTATTGCTGTGTAGGAGTTGGAAAGGGGGAGTCTGGTGATGAAGTCTATGGAGATGTCCTGCCAGGGCCCAGAAGGTATCGGTAGGGGCTGAAGAGACCTGGCCAGTGGCTTGTTTGATGGCTTTACCTGTGCACACCTGGGGCATCATTTCACATAGTTGACAACATCTATGGCCAAAGAGGCCCAGTTGTAGTGTCATCGCAGCAGTTCAATTGTTTGTGTGACTCTGGGATGGCCCACTACCAGAACATTGTGGTGCAGGCACAGTACTTCGGGTTGGCAGGCTGGAGGAACATACACTTTTCCATTCTTCATCCTGCATCCATCCTCAATCTGGTACCCTTGACCTTCTAACCATTTCTGCACTGGATGGGGCAACTTGATGGTTTCATGGGAGATTTGATCAGTCAGGCAATCTCCCAAGTGGTGGAGCACCATTGCCTCCTTGGTTGCTTTGTCCTCACCTTTGGGCTTCCTCAGCCCTGCACCTTTGGTCTGGTGCACCTATATCTGCTTGGAAGGGATCATGACCACGTTGTGGTTGTCCTCGGCATCTCCGACCACTAGGTCCTCTCTTCTGGATAGGGCATCAGTCTTGCCCATCATGGAACTGGGCTTGTGACACCACTTAAAGTTGAAGTGGGAGAGGTATTGGGCCCAATGAGCTTGTCTTTGATTGAGGTTTTGCCGGGTCATGAACCAGGTGAGGTTCTGATGGTTGTTCGATACCTTGAACTGCTGTTCAGCACCCTCCAAATAGTGTCGCCAATCTTCCAAACCCCTTATCATGCTCAGCATCTCCTTGTCAGCTATGGGGTAGTTGTGTTCTTCTGGTGTCATTGCATGTGAGGTGTAAGCTACAGGGTGCCACTTTTCATCTTCTTCCACCAAGAGCATGCCCCCTGTAGCATAGGAGGAGGCATCACATTCAAGTTGGTACTTCTTGTTATGATCTGGATAGGCCAGAACTGGGGCAGTGGTGAAGGATTCCTTGAGGCAGTCAAAGGCCTCTTGCCGTTTGTCAGTCCAACAGAAGGGTTCATCCTTGCAGGTGAGATCATGAAGCAGGTGAGCCATATGGGCAAAGTCCTGTATAAACT
>JBBPTI010000295.1:0-16880 GCA_038093995.1 Tylopilus aff. callainus | reverse complement strand
ATCTCCATAGCCACTAGGCCAAATCACATGATCAAGAGATGGTTTTGTAGCTCTTTGTTTGTACTTTGTTTGTCTCTACTACAGCTAAGCGAAATTCCCAGGGGTGATTGCGGTGCGCTTCGCGCACTGTGTTGGAGTTAGACATTGCAACAGTTTTGTTGCTCACTGTATATACTACTACAAATCAGATTCAAGCGGAGCCTAAACTAAGTGAGGGCAAGCACAAATACTAAATATGGGAGTGCAAGACAGAAACTGGCCTGGTCCATGCAAGGGAGGCGATGCTGCAGGCTAAATGCTACTGGAGTGGGAAAGGGTGGCGAGTGATGGTGCCATCGCAAGGTTAATGCCATTGAAGTGGGAACAGATGGCATACTATGGCATGCAATGCACGAGTATCGCTATTGGTGTGTGACTGGGTGGCGACATATGGTGCCATTGCAACTGCAAATTGCCTAAGTGCTGCAGGTGGCATCAGTATCCAGGTAATCAGGTCTTTACTCTACCATGGTCTGGTGCCCGGAATGCTGCAGATACTTAGCTGGCCAGTGTGGGGAGGGGACTTGGGCAATACTGAGTCGTGGGTCAAAGTGGCTAAAGAAGGCAATGTAGGAAAGAATGGAACGTAGCGTAGCTGTGAGTGTAACACGTCCCCCTCCTTAAGGCCCAGATTCCAGATGGGCAGAAGAGAAAATAGTGCGAATGGCAGAGTGAGAGACAGGACGAGGGATGGAAGGGTGGGCACAGTGAAAAGTGGCAAGGGTATCAGGGGAGTTAGCAAGGTTGGAGTGTGGCTCCCAGGTATGCTCAGAGATATCATACCCTTTCCAGTGGACCAAGTACTGAAGGCCGCGGCCAGCCAAGCAGGAGTCGACAATATACTCGACCTCATATTCAGGTGTAGCAGGGTCAGCAGCCAGGGAAGAGGGATTTGGGGTAGGAGGGTGCTGACTGGGGAGCGGGGCTATGAATGGCTTAACCCATGAGACATTGAGAACGGGGTGAATACAGTAGGAGGGTGGGAGGTCAAGATGTACTGTGTTTGGGCTGACAAGACTGATAATGGGGAACAGCCCGATCCAGCAATTGATCAACTTCAGGGAGCCCAGGATGGAAAGATGCTTGGTGGAGAGCCAGACCTTATCCCCAATAGAGTAGGAGGGGGCCAGAGAACGCTTGCCAGTGACTGCTCGCTTCATTGTATCCTGCAAGGCATGGAGACGCTCTCTGGCTTCTGCCAAATGGTCGGCGTACTGGTTGGCTAGGTTATCGGCAGTGGGGGACTGGGTGACAGTTGGTTCTATTCCGAGAACCGGGGCATACATGCATGTGAGTTGGAATGGGAATTTGCCGGAGGCAGACAAGATCCAGGAATTAATGGTAAATTGCATGAGGGGGAGCCAGTCACTCCAAGAGTCTGGATGGTCTGCACAATAAGTCCGGAGGTATTGTCCTACCTTGCAATTCATCTGTTTGGTTTGTCCATCAGTTTGTGGATGATACGCAGTAGAGAGCCGCTGGTTGATCTGGAGTTGGCGGCAGAGGTCAGTCATGAGCTGGGAAGCGAATTGGGGGCCCTGATTCGAAACAATGGACTTGGGGAGACTGTGGTGCTTCCAAACGTAATGCAGGTAGATGTCGGCAAGGTCGAGGAAGGTGCAGGTAGAATCACAGGGGATGAGTTCGACTGCTTTGGAAAAGTGGTCCACAATGGTGAGTATGGCAGTGTATGAGTTGGAGAGAGGGAGTCCAGTGATGAAGTCGACCAAGATATCTTGCCAGGGTCCTGAAGGAATGGGTAGCAGCTGGAGGGGTCCTGCTGGTGGTTTGTTGGAAGGCTTGACTTGGGCACACCTTGGACATCTCTTCATGTAGTCAGCAGTGTCAATGGCTAGAGACGCCCAATCGTAGTGCTGCCAGAGTAACTCCACAGTTCATGCTACCCCAGGATGGCCCACTACCAGCACATTGTGATGGAGGCAGAGCATCTTGGGTTTGCAAGCGGGGGGAACATATACTTTTCCATTCTTCATTTGACATTCATCCTCGATGTGGTATCTGAAACGACCTTGGGTACAAAGGCAAGGAGGCGTCGAGTGGAACGAGCAAGACGAAGTCCCGGGTACTAGGCACAAGGGAACGAGTAGCGAAGTGAAGCAAAACGGAAAGGTGGATCAAACTCCTTATAAGCGGGTGCCTTGTGAGGGAAGACCCAAGAAGAATTGATTGGGGCTCCAATAATTTACAGGTGGTCTTATATACTACTACAGACAGGATTCAAGCAGAGCCTAAACTAGCTAAGGGCAGGCATGGTTACTAAAGATGGAAGTGCAAAGTGAAAACTGGCCTGGTCTGTGCGAGGGAGGCAATGCTGTGGGTTAAATGCTACTGGAGTGGGAAAGGGTGGCGAGCGATGGTGCCATCGCAAGGTTAATGCCATTGGAGTGGGAATGGATGGCATACTATGGCATGCGATGTGTGAGTATTGCTATAGGTGTGAGACTGGGTGGCGACAGATGGCGCCATAGCACGGTTAGTGCTATTGGGGTGGGAACCAATGGTGACATATGGTGCCATTGCAACTGCAGATTGCCTAAGTGCTGCAGCGCGGCATCAGTAGCCAGGTAACCAGGTCTTTACTCTACCGTAGTCCAGTGCCCAGATGCTGCAGCTACTGTGCTTACTGGTGTGGGAACAAGACTCAGGCAAGACCGAGTTGCAGTGCTGTGGCGTGGGTCAAAGTGGCTAAAGAAGGCAATGAAGGAAAGAGTGGAACATAGCATAGCCGTGAGTGTAACACGACCCCCTCCTTAAGGCCCAGATTCCAGATGGGCACCAGGAAAGATAGCGCAAATGGCGGAGTGAGAGACAGGGCGAGGGGTGGAAGGGTGGGCACGGTGAAAGGCAGCGAGTGCATTGGGAGAGTTAGTAAGGTTGGAGCGGGGCTCCCAAGTCCGTTTGGAGATATCATACCCCTTCCAATGGACCAAGTACTGAAGGCCATGGCCGGCCAGACGGAAATCAACGATATACTCAACCTTGTATTCAGGGGTAGTGGGATCAGCAGCCAGGGAAGAGGGATTGGGGGTAGGAGGGTGCTGACTGGGCAGTGGGGCTATGAAGGGCTTGACCCGTGACACGTTGAGGACCAGGTGAATACGATAAGAGTGGGGGAGGTCGAGATGGACCGTGTTAGGGCCAACGAGGCTGATGATGGGGAACGGCCCGATCCAGCGATCTAGAAGCTTAGGGGATCCCAGAATAGATAAGTGATCAGTGGATAGCCAAACCTTATCCCCAACGGAGTAGGAGGGGGCCAGAGAACGCTTGCCGGCGGCTGCTCGCTTCATTGTATCTTGCGAGGCACGAAGGCATTCCTGGGCTTCCACCAGATGATCAGTGTACTAATTGGCAAGGTTATCGGCCATGGGGGATTGGGTGACGGTGGGCTCTATTCCGAGAACCAGGGCGTAAGTGTGGGTGAGCTGAAAAGGGGACTTGCCAGAGGTGGACAATACTCTGGAGTTGATGGTGAACTGTGCAAGTGGGAGCCAGTTGCTCCAGGAGTCCAGGTGGTCTGCGCAATAAGTCCGGAGGTACTGTCCTACCTCTCGGTTCATCCGTTCGGTCTGTCCATCAGTCTGCGGGTGGTAGGCAGTGGACAGTCATTGGTCTATCTGAAGTTGGCAGCAGAGATCTGTCATGAGGTGGGATGTGAATTGGGGGCCCCGATCCGAGATGATGGATTTCAGGAGGCTGTGGTGCTTCCAGATGTGGTGCAGGTAGATGTCGGTGAGGTCGAGGGAGGTGCAGGTGGAATTGCAGGGTACGAGCTTGACTGATTTGGAGAAGCGGTCGACGATGGTGAGGATGGCAGTGTACGAGTTGGAGAGGGGGAGCCTGGTAATGAAGTCAACGGAGATATCCTGCCAGGGGCCCAACGGAATGGGGAGTGGCTGGAGGGACCCCGCGGGTGGTTTGTTAGAGGGTTTAACTTGGGCGCACCTTGGGCATCTCTTCACATAGTTGGCGGCGTCGATTGCCAGAGATGCCCAGTCGTAGTTGCAGCGGAGTAACTCCACAGTCCATGCTACTCTGGGATGGCCGGCCACCAGCGCATCGTGGTGAAGGTGAAGTACTTTGGGTCTGCAAGTAGGGGGTACGTACACTTTCCCATTCTTCATCCTGCATCCATTCTCAATGTGGTATCCTTGGCTCTTGAGCCTCTTCTGCACCGGGGCTGGGAGCTTGATTGTCTCATGCAAGATCTTGTCCGTCAGGCGGTCTCCTGAATGATGCAAGACCATTGCTTCCTCAGTACTCCATTCTTCGGCCACCTCCTGCTGTACCTGGTTGCGCGTGCGAACCTGTATCTGCTCGGGGGGAATTACTACCATGTCATGGTTGTCTTCTGCATCTCCAACTGCTAGATCTTCTCTCCTCGACAGCACGTCGGCTTTTCCCATGGTTGTGCCAGACTTGTGGCACCACTTGAAGTTGAACCGGGAGAGATACTGGGACCAGCGGGCCTGGCGGCGATTGAGGTTCTGCCGGGTCATGAACCACTTGAGGTTCTCATGGTTGTTCCATACCTCAAACTGCTGCTCAGCCCCTTCCAGATAGTGGTGCCAATCCTCTAATCCCCTAATTACGCTCAACATCTCCTTGTCAGCTATGGGGTAGTTACGCTCTTCCGGGGTCATTGCGTGTGAGGCATAGGCTACAGGGTGCCATCAGTCTTCTTCTTCCACCAATAAGACTCCCCCGGTTGCGTAGGAGGAGGCACCGCACTCGAGCCGGTACTTCTTGTTGTGGTCCAGATATGCTAGGACCGGGGCAGTGGTGAAGGTGTCTTTTAGGCGGTCGAAGGCCGCCTGGCGCTGGTCAGTCCAGCAGAATGGTTTGTCCTTTTTGGTTAGGTCATGGAGCGGCCGCGCAATATGGGCGAAATCCTGAATAAAGTGGTGGTAAAAGTTGGCCATGCCTAGAAAGGCCTGGACTCCTCGAACATTGGTTGGGACCAGCCATTTCTTTATGGCAGTTACCTTACTTGGGTCCATGCTCACCCCGTTTACTCCTACGATCATCCCGAGAAACTCCAACTCCTTTACTCCGAAGGTGCATTTTTCCGGCTTGATGAAGAGGTCGTTTTCTTCTAGGCGCCTAAGAACTTCTAGGACTATTGCCTCATGGGCTTTTCGGTCATCTGAGGGGGTGAAGATGAGGAGGTCGTCGATATAGACCATTACGTTTTCAGCCATGTTGGTGAAGATATCATTCATCATGGTCTGGAAGGTGGCGGGCGAGTTGCAAAGCCCGAAGAACATTACCAGTGGCTCGAACGCGCCGCGGTAGCAGGTGAAGGCCGCCTTCCATTCATCTCCTTCCTTAATCCGAATGTTGTTATACCCCCAGCGGAGATCCATCTTAGTGAAGAGGCAAGCGGTGCGGAGCTTGTCAATGAGCTGGGCGATAAGTGGGAGAGGGTAGTTGTTGCAGACCATGTGCTCATTGAGGTACCTGTAATCCTGGACCATGTGCTTGTGGCCATCCTTCTTTGGCACGAAGAAGACTGGGGAGGTCTGTTCGGACTTGGAAGGCTGGATATACCCCTTGGCGAGCTGTTCATCAACGAAGTCGTCTACTTCCTTCTGCTCTTGTGGACTTAGGGGGATATTCTGGCCTTTCTTCAGCACAAAGCTGTCTTTTAATTCAATGGTGTGGTCCCACGGCTTTCGGACTGGCATCCTCTCGGACTCTTTCTGCTTGAAGGTCTTGAGGTAGCGGTGGTACACCGGGGGTACTAACTCCTGGGGAGTTTTTCCTTCTTGCTGTTTTCCGGTGTACCGTTGCTCCTCGGCGACCCGGATTTCTTGCTCTTCTGCGTGGCAGATGACCTGCAACACTCTGGAGTAGTTGCACAGCTCCGGGCAGTCTGGCATATGAACCATGCCAGTCTTCCAATTGATCTGTGGGTTGTGTTCTTTTAGCCATGTGTACCCCAAGATCAGATCCTTGCTTCCTAGGTCTGTTACCTCAACCCGGGTCTTTTCCACATGACCCTGGTATTCCAATAGGACGGTGGCTGCATGGGTTACAGGCCCAGCTTTGTTTGGGGTCCCATCGGCATTGTAGACATATATGGGCTGTGGGAGTTCTTCAGTAGGGATACGATTTTGGCGGACATACTCTCAATGTATGAATGAAGATTGGGCCCCGCTGTCAAGTAGGGCGGAGGCTGGTATGAAGTCACTGGTGCAGGTCTTGATCTGAACCTGCATTAGTATCTCCTTTCTCTTCTGCTGCCCTAGTATGCGAATCTGTGGTGGGTTAGTCAGGGTTTCTTTGCGCGCGTGAGGGGGAGTATACTTGTTAGAGGAATTAAGCACAGCATTTGGTTCATGGTTGCCGCCGAGCCGCTGGGAAGCGGACTTCTCTAGACCAGGCAATCTAAGGGGAATACACCATTCTCGGTCTTTAGAGATGATAACATGGGTGATAGGGGCGCGCTTGATTGGAATCTTACTGGCCTTTGGAACACCCGACGCATTCCTTAGGCCCTGCCTTTTCCCTTCATCTGGGATCCTTCAATTGGAAAATCCAAACCCATCTCCAGGTTATTCCTCTTGCGTATTCCTTCTGCCAACTCGGCAATCCTAACCGGCGCTTCAAAGCCGGTTGATTCTTCTTCTTCAGCTAGCAGTATCCTCCGCAGTGTTTTCCTTTTGGTGCAATAAGCGCTGTGCCCACCATGAACAAACTTACAGGCTGGGCATTGGTTTATCTTTGGCTTCCGGCATTCTTGAATTCGGTGGCCAGTCTGTTTGCAATTGAAGCACTTGGCACGGGTGTCGCTGCTCAGGAGGGTGTATACATCTTCTTCAGTGTTCTCCCATGCTAACCCTTGACTGCTAATCCTCACAGGGGCCTTTCTTTCATACCCCCTTATGAAGCCGAGCACCTCCATCACGCATCCGGTCTTCCTGATGTGGTCCAGATAGAGCGCCGGTTTATCCTGGCACTTGCCTTCTTTGAAGATCTGCAATATAATGTGGCGGGCCGTGTTTTGTTCCAAGAGGCGGACCGCATGTGTGTCATCAATTTGCGCTTGCTGGTATAGAGCTTCCCAGCAGACTAAGAAGTCGTCGGTCCGCATGTTCTGCTGCTTGAACTCCTCCAGCTGTTGGCAAGCCCAGTCTTTCTGATTTGTGGCGCGGAAGAGGCCTTCGATCTCGGCCTCGCAGTCCGTCCATTTATATGCATTGCCCTGGGATAGGTGAGTTTGCATGAATGGGCCGGCTTTAGGTCCGCGAAGCCAGGAAAGTACTGCCACTACCACTTCATAGCTTCCTGCGGGGGCGACATGCACGTTGATCCGGAGCCATGCTTTCATCTTGGCCCACCATTCTTCAAACTTGGCAATGGTGCCATCGTACTTGCCTGGATCAGTGAAGAGTTCAACTTTCTTCGAAGTACCGGGAGGGCCTGCTGCGGCAATCTGGCCCTAAAGTGTCACGACTGTTACTTGTCCGGTTGTCACCAGCTGCTCGAGATGGATAATCTCATTGTTGGATGCGTGCAGCGATTGAGCGAGTTGGATATTTTGAGTGGTGACGGTGGTGAACTTGGCTGCAATGGCAGCGAGTTTGTCCGGTAGAGGAATAGTGGGGTCTGCGATGGTATCAAGGAGTACCTGCAACATACTGGAATCGTACTTCTTTCTTGATTACTGGCACCTTGTGTTTCTTGTACCAGCTGTGGCTGGGCCTTTCAAATGGCAGGGGTGCTAGAGGTCTTGCACGGACTACAGTCTTCTGATCTCAATAGTCTCCTGGATGCAGCCTATTGAGGATCCTGATTACTCTTCCTTCAGGATGTGTTCAGTGTTCTCTTGGCTTGCTGAGTAATCCCCCTATAGCTAGAGCCGGGAATGATTCTTCAATTTAATCTGTAAACAAAAACTTCTACTAATCGTCCTGGGGTGCTGACTCAGCCCAGTTGGTAGGGATAGTCTCGTAGCGGAGGTTGCAACCTCGTACGCCGGTGGGTGTGGAGATGATAAGGGAGTATTCGCCTGTGGGTAGCTGCAAAGAAATCAAAAGGGTATTGTGATCAAACTGAACATGGGTGAGAAGACAATAAGTGCAAAACACAAGTAACAAGAAAGAAATAAAACAAGAAGCTAAAAGGGAGTACCAAAAGAAGAGCGGGAACATCCTTGGAGAAGAAGGCTAACACTAGAAAAGGGGGCAAACACAAACAAGTAAGTATGAAGAGAAAAATTAAAGGTATTTGCTGGGCCGCTTCAGAAGATTTCTTGGGCAGAGGTGGCCTGGCTCATTGAGACTGCGCACTAGTACGATACCGGATGTCCCAGACTGTTTTGGGTGCGAGTGGAATGGCGGAAAACGAAAGGGATAGCGAAGGCGATCCGGCCTGCAGCAGGCATGGTAGTCTGGAAAAGGGGGAAGGGGAGCAGCGAGCTGGGCTTCTATGCGGGCTGTGTACTCCTCGTAGCAGCGGGTTTGTTCTTCGGCTTCGGCGATGAGCCGGCAAAGAGTGGAAGGTGAAGGGATAGGTGGTGTGGGCCGAACATAGTCGTTCAGGTTGATGTCAGCGATTGGGGATGGGGGATGAACAAGTGTGGGCATATCTGAAGCCCTGGACCTCACAGTGAAGTCTGCTATAGCCTGGTTGATCTCTTCCCACAGCTCTCTCTGCTCTCTCTCAGCAGCAGCAGCAGCGTCGGCTTCGAAGCGGGAAGCGACAGTGGCGAGAAGGTCGAGGTTGATGGGGCGAACTGGGCGAGGGGCGACTACTAGACGATGTCTGCCTGTTGTGTTGCCAACGACAACAGTGGGGGCCAACTTGGCACGTGTACCGTTCACTAGTGTCCTTCCACGTCAATAAGGGGGACGTGGGCTCTGCTCTGCTTACTGATAGCAACAAAGTTGGTGATGGGTGGGGTGTTCGGGGCGGCCAAAGAGCGACAGCGGCAAATGGGAGAATCAATTCTTAATGAAACGACCTCGGGCACAAAGGCAAGGAGACATCGAGTGGAATGAGCAAGATGAAGTCCCGGGTGCTAGGCACAAGGGAATGAGTAGCGAAGTGAAGCAAAACGGAAAGGTGGATCAAACTCCTTATAAGCAGGTGCCTTGTGAGGGAAGACCCAAGAAGAATTGATTGGGGCTCCAATAATTTACAGGTGGTCTTATATACTACTACAGACAGGATTCAAGCAGAGCCTAAACTAGCTAAGGGCAGGCATGGTTACTAAAGATGGAAGTGCAAAGTGAAAACTGGCCTGGTCTGTGCGAGGGAGGCAATGCTGCGGGTTAAACACTACTGGAGTGGGAAAGGGTGGCGAGCGATGGTGCCATCGCAAGGTTAATGTCATTGGAGTGGGAATGGATGGCGTACTATGGCATGCGATGCATGAGTATCACTATAGGCATGAGACCGGGTGGCGACAGATGGTGCCATAGCACGGTTAGTGCTATTGGGGTGGGAACCAATGGTGACATATGGCGCCATTGCAACTGCAGATTGCCTAAGTGCTGCAGCGTGGCATCAGTAGCCAGGTAACCAGGTCTTTACTCTACCATAGTCCGGTGCCCAGATACTGCAGCTACTGTGCTTACTGGTGTGGGAACAAGACTTGGGCAAGACTGAGTCGCGGCGCTGTGGCATGGGTCAAAGTGGCTAAAGAAGGCAATGAAGGAAAGAGTGGAACGTAGCATAGCCATGAGCGTAACAGTATCCCTGCCCTTCTAACCTTTTCTGCACTTGGAGTGGGAGTTTGATGGTTTTGTGTGAGATCTGGTCCATTAGTCTGTCCCTGGAGTGGTGCAGTACTGTTGCTTCCTCGGTCATATCTCCTCCTTTTTCCCTGGGTTCCTTACCCTTGGTCCAGTGGACTTGTATCTATTTGGGGGGGTATTACTACCATGTTGTGGTTGTCTTCCGCATCTCCAACAGCTAGATCTTCCCTTCTAGACAGGGCATCAGCCTTCCCCATGGTCGATCCAGCTTTATGACACCACTTGAAATTGAAGCGGAAGAGGTATTGGGCCCAGTGGGCTTGCCTTCGATTAAGATTTTGGCAAGTCATGAACCACTTGAGGTTCTTATGGTCATTCCAAACCTCAAACTGCTGTTCAGCCCCTTCCAAGTAGTGTCACCAGTCTTCCAGACCCCTAATAACACTCAGCATCTCTTTATCGGCTATGGGGTAGTTTCATTCTTCTGGCGTCATGGCATGTGAGGTGTAGGCCACAGGGTGCCACTTCTCATCGTCTTTGACCAACAGGACCCCTCCAGTTGCATAGAAGGAGGTGTTGCACTCGAGCCAGTACTTCTTGTTATGGTCTGGGTAGGCTAGAACTGGAGTGGTGGTGAAGGTCTCCTTGAGGTGGTCAAAGGCCACCTGGTGCTGATTGGTCCAGCAGAAAGGTTTGTCTTTCTTTGTTAGGTCATGGAGAGGCCATGCAATGTGGGCAAAGTCTTGTATGAAGCAGCGATAGAAGTTGGCCATGCCTAGAAAGGCCCGAACTCCTCAGACCATGGTGGGGACCAGCCATTCCTTTATGGCAGCTACCTTGCTCAGGTCCATGCTTACCCTGTTTACTCCCATGATCATCCCTAGAAACTCCAGCTCTTTCACTCCGAACGTGCACTTCTCTGGCTTGACAAAGAGGTTGTTTTCTTCTAACCATCTGAGAACCTCTAGCACTATTGCCTCGTGGGCTTTCTGGTCATCAGTGGGGGTGAAGATGAGCAAGTCATCGATGTATACCATAACATTTTCAGCCATGTCAGCAAAGATGTTATTCATTATGGTCTGGAATGTGGCCAGTGAGTTGCATAGCCCAAAGAACATTACTAGCAGCTCGAATGCACTGTGATGGCAAGTGAAAGCGGCCTTCCATTCATCTCCCTCCTTGATCTGGACATTGTTGTAGCCCCAGCAGAGATCCATTTTGGTGAAGAGGCGAGCAGTGCGAAGCTTGTTGATTAGCTGGGCAATGAGCAGCAACAGGTAGTTATTGCGGACTGTGTGCTCATTGAGGTACCTGTAGTCTTGTACCATGCGCTTCGACTGTCTTTCTTCAGCACAAAGAAGACCAGGGAGGTCTGTTTGGATTTGGAGGGCCAGATGTACCCCTTGGCGAGCTGTTCATCAACAAAATCATCTACTTCCTTTTGCTCTTGTGGGCTAAGGGGGATGTTGTGGCCCTTTTGGGGGATGAAAGTGTCTTTTAGTTCAATGGTGTGATCCCATGGCTTTCGAACCAGCATCTGCTCGGACTCTTTCTGCTCAAAGGTCTTGAAGTAGTGGTGGTACACTGGGGGTACTAACTCGCAAGGAGTTTTTCCTTCTTGCTGTTTTCCAGTGTACCATTGCTTCTCGGTGACCCGGATTTCCATTTCTTCTGCTTAGCAGATGACCCACGACACTCTGGAGTAATTGCATAACTCTGGGCAATCCAACATTGATACAGTGCTGGTTTTCCAATTGATCTGTGGGTTGTGTTCTTTTAGCCATGTATACCCCAGAATCAGATCTTTGCTTCCTAGGTCTGTTACCTCTACCTGGGTCTTTTCCACATGACCCTGGTATTCCAATAAGACAGTGGCTGCATGGGTTACAGGCCCCACTTTGTTTGGGGTCCCATCAGCATTATAAACATATATGGGCTGTGGGAGTTCTTCAGTAGGGATACAGTTTTGGCGGACGTACTCTTGGTGTATGAACGAGGACTGGGCACTGCTATCGAGCAGGGCGGACGCTGGGATGAAGTTGCCAATGCGGGTCTTGATCTGGACCTGCATGAGTATCTCTTTTCTCTTTTGCTGCCCTAGTATGCGAATCTGTGGGGGGTTAGTTGGGGTTTCTTTGCGCACATGTGGGGGAGTATACTTATTAGAGGAATTAAGCATGGCATTTGGTTCATGGTTGCTGCTGAGCCGCTGGGGAGCGGACTCCTCTAGACCAGGCAATCTAAGGGGAATACACCATTCTTGGTCTTTAGAGATGATGACATGGGTGATATGGGCACACTTGATTGGAATCTTACTGGCCTTTGGAACACCCAACATGTTCCTTAGGCCCTGCCTTTTCCCTTCATCTGGGATCCTTCAATTGGAAAATCCAAACCCATCTCTGGGTTGTTTTTCTTGCATATTTCTTCTGCCAACTTGGCAATCCTTACTGGGGCCTTGGTGCCCATGGGTTCTTCATCTTCTGCTAGCGGTATCCTCCGCAGTGTTTTCCTTTTGGTGCAATAAGTGCTGTGCCTACCATGAACAAACTTACAGGCTGGGCATTGGTTTATCTTTGGCTTCCGGCATTCTCAAATTTGGTGGCCGGTCTGTTTGCAGTTGAAGCACTTTCCATGGGCATCGCTGCTTGGGAGGGCATATACATCTTCTTCAGTATTCTCCTGTGCCAACCCTTGACTGCTAATCCTTGCAGGGGCCTTCTTTTCATACCCCCTTATGAAGCTGAGCACTTCCATTGCACATTCAGTCTTCCTAATGTTGTCCAAATAGAGTGCTGGCTTGTCCTGGTGCTTTCCTTCCTTGAAAATCTGTAAAATGATATGGCAGGCTGTGTTTTGTTCCAAGAGACAGACTGTGTGCATGTCATCGATTTGCACTTGCTGGTATAGGGCTTCCCAACAGACCAGGAAGTCATTGGTCCACATGTTCTGCTGCTTGAACTCCTCCAGCTGTTGGCATGCCCAATCTTTCTGATTAGCAGTGTGGAAGAGGCCTTCTATCTTGGCCTCACAGTCCTTCCATAGGTAGGTGTTGCCCCGAGCGAGTTGTGTTTGTGTGAAGGGGCCGGCTTTGGGTCCTTTGAGCCAGGAAAGTACTGCCACAACCACTTCATAACTTCCTGCAGGGGCGACATGCGCATTGATACAGGGCCATGCTTTCATCTTGGCCCACCATTCTTCAAATTTGGCAATTGATCCATCGTATTTGCCCAGATCTGTGAACAATTCAACTTTCTTTGTGGTACCTGGAGGGTCCACTGCAGTGACTTGGCCCTGGAGAGTGGCTAC
This sequence comes from Tylopilus aff. callainus, assembly GCA_038093995.1. Classification (NCBI taxonomy): domain Eukaryota; kingdom Fungi; phylum Basidiomycota; class Agaricomycetes; order Boletales; family Boletaceae; genus Tylopilus; species Tylopilus aff. callainus. Next base: position 3,807 of record JBBPTI010000295.1, on the reverse strand, counting down.
TGTGGCTTGGCCTACCATCACTAGCTGCTTGAGATGGATAATCTTGTTGTTGGATGCATGCAGCGATTGAACAAGTTGGATATTCTGGATGGTGATGGTGGTGAACTCGGCTGCAATGGCAGTGAGTTTGTCCGGTAGAGGAATAGTGGGGTCTGCGATGGTATCAAGGAGTACCTGCAACATACTGGAAGTAGACTTGTTTCTTGATTACTGGTGCCTTGTGTTTTTTATACCAGCTGCGGCTGGGCCTTTCAAATGGGAGTGGTGCTAGGGGTCTTGTGCGGACTACGGTCTTCTGATCTCGATAGTCTCCTGGATGTGGCCTATTGAGGATCCTGATTACTCTTCCTTCAGGATGTATGCGGCGTTCTCTCGGCTTGCTAAATAATCACCCTATAGCTGGAGCTGGGAACTTTAGTTCAATTGATCTGCGTGGGATAACTACCAATCGTCCTGGGGTGCTGACTCTGCCCAGTTGGTAGGTGTGTTCTTGTAACGGAAGTTGCGGCCTCATGTGCCAGTGGATGTGGAGATGATAAGGGAGTATTCACCTGTTGGTAACTATAAAGAAACTAAAAGGGTATTGCGATCAAATTGAATGTGGGTGAGAAGGCGATAAATGCAGAACACAAGTAACAAGAAAGAAATAAAATAAGAAGCTAAAAGGGAGTACCAGAAGAAAAGCGGGAACATCCTTGGAGAAAAAGGCTAACACTAAAAAGGGGGGAAGGCAAAAACAAGTAAGTATGAAGAGGAAGTTCAAAGAAACTTGCTGGGCTGCTGCAGAAGGTTTCTTGGGCAGAGACGGCCTGGCTCATTGAGACTGCACACCAGCATGGTACTGGATGTCCTGGACTGTTTTGGGTGCAAGTGGAATGGCAGGAAATGAAAAGGGTGGCAGAGGCAATCCAGCCTGCAGCAGGCGCGGTAGTCTGGAAAAGGGGGAAGGGGAGCAGCAAGCTGGGCTTCTATGTGGGCTGTGTACTCCTTGTAGCAGCGAGTTTGTTCTTTGGCTTCAGCAATGAGCCAGCAAAGAGTGGAAGGTGCAGGGATAGGTGGTGTAGGGGGAATGAAGTCGTTTGAGTTGATGTCAGCAACGGGTGATGGGGGATAGACAAGTGTGGGCATATCTGATGCCCTGGGCCTCACAGCAAAATCTGTGGGTAAGGGGCGACTACTAGACACTGTCTGCCTGTTGAGCTGCCAACTACAACAGCGGGGGCCGACTTGGCACGTGTAGCATTCACTAGTGTCCTTCCACGTCAATAAGGGGATGCGGGTACTGCTCTGCTTACTAATGGCACAAAGGTTGGTGATGGATGGGGCCTTCGGGGCAGTCAGCAATGGCAACAGCAGTGAAGAGGGAAATCAATTCTTAATGAAACGACCTCAGGCACTAGGTGCTAGGAGGCATATGAGCGAAGATGACCATGGGTGCTAGGCACTAGGTGGCATGTAGCAAAAGTGAAGTGAAAAGGAACAATGGATCAATCTCCTAGTATGCGGGTGCCTTGTGAGGGAAGATCCAAGAAGAATTGATTGGGGCTCTGATATAATACAGGTGGTCTTATATACTACTACAAACCAGATTCAAGTGGAGCCTAAACTAAGTGAGGGCAAGCACAAATACTAAATATGGGAGTGCGAGACAGAAACTGGCCTGGTCTGTGTGAGGGAGGCGATGCTGCAGGCTAAACGCTACTGGAGTGGGAAAGGGTGGCGAGCGATGGCACCATCATGAGGTTAATGCCATTGGAGTGGGAACAGATGGCATACTATGGTGTGCGATGCACGAGTATCGCTATTAGTATGCAACTGGGTGGTGACATATGGTGCCATTGCAACTGTGGATTGCCTAAGTGCTGCAGGCAGCATCAGTATCCAGGTAATCGGGTCTTTACTCTACTGTGGTCTGGTGTCCGGAATGCTGCAGATACTTAGCTGGCCAGTGTGGGGAGGGGACTTGGGCAATACTGAGTCGCAGTGCTGTGGCGTGGGTCAAAGTGGCTAAAGAAGGCAATGTAGGAAAGAATGGAACGTAGCATAGCTGTGAGCATAACAATTTTGCTGCCTTTCAGCCATCTTGGGAACCACAGGCTCATGAACTGACCAGGCACGGAAGAAACTGTTGGCCTCGTTGAGTTGCACATTGACATCTTCAGGCAACAACATGTCGAGCCTGAGGTTTGCCACTGCCTCAGTCACAGCATTCCAGGCATCCTGGTAATGATCTTATTAGTGTCCACACCCCACAGCTTTTCAGACTCACCATCCTTGCCCTGAATCACTTCACCCAGTTGTCCTGCTCCTCCCATAGCCTCTTGCTGTCTCCCAGCCTCATCATCACCTCAGTATTGAGTGCCTTGGTGGCCTCATGAAAGGCACCTTGCAGCTTCACCTGATGTGCTGTGCTGGCAATTGTGAGTTGGTGGTTTCTTTTGAATCAGCTAGACATGGTTGGGTGGTGTCGAGGGGTGAAATTAGATGAAGAAGAAGTAAACCAACAGCAGACTTGTAGTTGCGATGCTCCCACTGTTTCGAACCCTGCATCAACATGTATCACATGACCTGACTGGGGACAGTCAGTCACTAAGTCCCCTGCAGATGTAGAGAGTGGTATGTCTCTATGGTGGTATCCCTACATCTCATGTCCTTTTGTATGGTCTCTATGCCCCTTTTGTTTCTACCTTCACCCCCCCTTTTTTATTTTGTACAGTAGGACTGGTTGACTGGATGCAAGTTCATCAATAAGTCTGGAAGACCATTGGTTTTGTTTCATTTCATGTTCTCTCAACTAGATTATTCTTGTTTCTTCTTTAGACTCAGGTTCCTACAGTCATACCTAAGTCTCAGGCATTCCCAGACTATAAAGCAATGTCATAGGAACTTGGAATGGAGCTTCCATTTTAGCTCTCACCACACTGTTTACCATTCACTGACCATTTACCACACCATTTACCATTTACTGACCATTTACCACACCATTTACCATTTACTAACCATTCACTGCACCACAACTGCTCACTGTTTATGACCATCTCATCTCCTATCACCACCCCCAACTGCTAATGCTCTACAAGACCATCAGACTTGCACTTTTTGCTGGTTAACTACTTGAGGACTTCCCTGCTTCACTCCCTGTGCTCCAGAGTCCCTTAGGAGCAAGCCTATTGCTCCCCACACATACTGACAACCCCTAGGACTTCTAGGACTTCTACCAAAGTCCACCCCAGAGTCCTTGTCTTCTTTACAGCAAGACAAGAACTGGCCTGGTCTGTGCAAGTGGGGCAATGCTGAGGTTTTACTGCTATTGGTGTGGGAGTGGATGGTGAGTAAAAGTGTGATAGTGGCTGTTACATGATTGGGGGAAAAAGATAATAAAGGAATCATATGATATGCAAGAGAAATGCTATTGGTGTGGATGTGAGGTGTGTGGTCATGGCATGTGATGGCACCATTTGCAGTCTGTGTGGCATCAGTGGCTTAGGTAAGAGGGGCTTTGTGCTACCTTGGTCAGGTGCCCTTATGATGTAAGCCAATACTATGGCATAGGGATTCATGAGTGCAGGTGTTTCCAAATTGCAACTACAGTGAGCAACAAAACTGTTGCAATGTCTAACCCCAACATGGTGCGCGAAGCGCACCGCAATCACACCTGGGAATTTCGCTTAGCTGTAGTTGAGACAAACAAAGTACAAACAAATAGCTACAAAACCATCTCTTGATCATGTGATTTGGCCTAGTGGCTGTGGAGATATGGCCATTTTAAAACTGCAATGCCATTGCAACAGTTTTGTTGCTGGTGGA
>JBBPTI010000294.1:0-16915 GCA_038093995.1 Tylopilus aff. callainus | reverse complement strand
CAGCACATGACCAGTATCATACCCATGGTCACCTGATCCCTGATCACCTGACTACCACCAATCACATGACTAGCACAGTCACTAGTGCAACCCAGACCATTCACCACCAGAGTATAGCCTCAATTACTCCCACACTCTCATTGGCTGACCTTACAGCCTATAGGAAGTAGCTTAGCCACAGTCCTCATCCAGCACTGGCCTTGTGCAGTAACCACTCACCCCTTGAAGACCCTAGACCCTTGGTACTTCCTGGATTACCCCAGCAGCCTCTAGCCCCTAGTATCTCCAGCCCAGCCACTTGGCTGGATACCTGAACCCTTAGCCAGTGCAGCTGTGGCCCCATGCTCTGCAGTCATTGTGCCATGATCATACCATTGCTTGCCACTATTGTAATACTGACTCCACATCAATAGCATTACCCCTGCTCATGCCCTTTGCCCACAGGCTATGCTCTGTAGCCACTCCCACATCAATAGCACTACTTATGCAAGTGGTGCCACTTACCCTTGCATTATTCAGCCTATGGCAGTAATTCCTCAGCATCACCCCCTTCACACAGACCAAGAACTAGGATAGGAAGGAAGGACTTATAAGGAAGTAAAGCCAGACCTAAGTATATTCAGACTCCACTTCAATAGTAGTATATAAACCCCTCCACTGCAGCCTTAGACCCCAGTCATTCATTAATGGTCCTTAGCCTCATACCATCACAAGTGCATACAACCAGGATCTCTAAGGCTAGCAATGGGGGCACAATAGTGTACCACCCTTGTAGCTCCCTTGTGCCCTAAATGTTATGCTCCAATCCTACCACTACACTCCTTTTCCTACACTTCCTTCCTTAGTCTTTAGAACCCATGCCATAGAGCCACACCTCAGCTACATCCATATGTTTCCATTACAGCTTTTGCTTACAGCATTAGGGCACCTAACCAAGGTAGCATAAAGCCCCTGTTACCTAAGCAGCTGACACCACAGAGACTGTAGATGGCACCAGTGCATGCAATTGCATTGCATGCCAATAGCAATACCCCCTTATATTGTATAATTTCCATATTATCATTTCCCACCAATTGCAGAACTCCTGCACTCACACCATTGCTCACCACCCACTTCCACACCAGTAGCATTATCCCCTCAGCATCACCTCATGCACATAGACCAGGCCAGTTCTTGTCTTGCATTTCCATACTTAGTAACCTGGCCTGCCCTTATGTATTTCAATTGGAGTTCCAACCTAAGTAGCTAGTAGTATATAAACCTGCATGTAACTCATTGGAACTCCAATTGATTCTTCTTGGGTCTTCCCTAAAAGGGCACCTGCTTACTAGGAGATGATTGACCTCTCTACACTTCACTATACCTTCTACTACATGGCCAAAGGTACTTCATGCCTGAGGTTGTTTCACTAAAGGCAGTTAGTGTATCTCATCCAATACAACTCCCCTTGACCACTCCATTACTGCTCTCATTGTCTTCTCAGTCACAGCTAAGGAGGATTCTTATCTGATGCTACAACTCAAGTGTTTTAAAATCCCAGATGAGATTATTTTTCAACAGGATAATGACCCCAAGCATACCAGCAAAAGGGCCAAGAAGTGGTTTGCTGAGCATGGATATGAGGTAATGGTATGGCCAGCTCAATCTCCAGATCTTAATCCAATAGAGTATCTGTGGTTTCTTCTTAAAAGAAGACTGGCAGAGTATTTAGAGTCAGCAAAGGGGATAACTGAACTTTGGGAAAGAGTTCAAGTAGAATGGGAGAGGATAGAGGTTGGAGAGTGTCAAAGGTTGATTGAAAGCATGCCCAGAAGGGTCCAGGAGGTGATTAAGGCCAAAGGAGGCTACACTTCATACTAGTTTATGATATTATTGATGTCAGCAACAAAACTGTTGCAATGACATGACCAACTTAAAATGGCCATATCTCCATACTCTCTTGACCAAATTACATGTCCTAAGGGGCTATCGCAAGCCGCGAGTGTCTACTATATTTCATCCCACTAATGCTAAGCGATATTCCCACACCCTGGCTTTATATACCATGCACAATGCAAATGTATCAAACATTGCAACATTTTTGTTGCTCAGTGTAACTGCTGTCCTCTCCCACCTCAAAGAACTGAAAACCAGACCCTTTGCCCAGACACACCTTCAACATGGCCAAGCATATACCTGGGATGAACTCATTATGGAAGTAGAAAGTGTCTTCTGCTTGGTGAATCAGAAAGATTGGGCTGTCACCCAGCTTGAGCAGCTTCAATAGGAAAATATGCAGACAGATGATTTCCTAGTCTGATGGGAAGTGCTCTACCAACAAGCAGCCATCAATGATAGCCATGCCATATGACTGCTTGAATGAAACATAGTGTGGCATATCATCCTACAGATCTTCAAAGAAGGAAGTTGCAAGTCCTTGCCTGGTGATTATCTACAGGCTATCCACAATGTCAGTTGTGCTATGGAGGCACTCAATTTCATCCAGGGATGTCCACAGAAATACCACCATAACTGCTGAGATAACCAAATGGACATCAATAGGATAGCTGAAGATGAAAAAGAGGTATTTGCCATATGGGAAAGCCAAAGCAAGTGCTTCAACTGCAATGGGGTAGGACATATAGCCAGAAATTACAAGAAGCCAAAGAAGCAGTGCACCAAATGCCACTTCCATGGGGAAGGGCACCACACCAGGTGCACATGCTGAATGGTCTGAAGAATGGCCTTGGCAGATGATGAAGGGTATTGTGACTGAGAACAGAAGAGTTTGATGATTGGACAGATAAACAAATCAGATTTTCCCAATGCCAAAAAGGAGCAGAAGGGAAAAGGCAAAGCCTGAAGGTCAATCTGGATAACTGACAGGCTGATACTTTCTTGACAGAAATTTCACACTTGACCCATGTATTAACCACCCTAGTCTTTAACTTAACTGGTCTAGGGGGGTCTGTAGTGCAGCTTAGTGGCAACCATGACAAAAAAGCTGTGCTTAATTCTCCTCCTGTCAAGCAAATCCCAGAAGAAAACAGAACATACACCTGAGTCATACACAAAGGTAAAAAGATCAAGCTGACTGCTAAGATCAAACCCTCAGGACAAGATCAGGGGGTCATCACCAATGCCTTACTGGACAGTGGGGCAAATATTAATCTAATCTATTGGGACTTTGTTCAGCAACATTGCATCCCAGAATTGACTGCCCCTAGAACCATAGTTGTGTACAATGCTGACAGGACCAAGAATGCTGCTGGAGCCATCACAAGTGAAGTTAATGTCTATTGTAACATTAATGGACACACAGAATGACTCTGAGCATACATCTCCAACATTGGACACAATGACCTCATCCTGGAGTACCCATGGTTGAAAGAGCACAACCCAATGGTAAACTGGAAAACTGGTCAGGCAATCTTCCCCAAATGTCCAAAGACCTGCAACTATGAGCAAACATCCAAGGATAGCAGAAAACAGACAAGTGGAGAGGCCTTCCATGCCAAAGAACATGCAAGGGGCCAGGTGATTAGTACTACAGCAAAAAAAGAAGCCCTCCAACTTGTACCACATCAAAACAACTATGTGTTACACTCTGATTCTTGTACACTTCTTTTCTACCTACACTCCCTACTAGGTTACCTTTCCAGGCATCCATTTCCCACAATGTGATGCTATATGTCAGTAGTACCCATGCTATGCCTCATGCCACAACTTATAGCATGAGGGCACCTGACCAAGGTAGTGCAAAGCCCCTCTTACCTAAGCAGGTCATACCATAACAACTGTGGATCACACCATTGCATGCCATGCTCACACATTCCATTTCCACATCAATAGCAATACCCCCTTATATTGTATGATTCCTGTATTATCATTTTCCCCCAATTGTGTTATCCCCTTAGCATTGCCTTGCTTGCATGGACCATGACCCTTTCTTGCTTGCACTTCCTTACTTAGTATCTGACCCAGCCCTTATGTAGTTTAGTTGGTGAAACGACCTTGGGTGCAAGGCACTAGGAGGTGTAGAGTGGAGGGTAGTGAAGTGAAGCAAAGTGGACGAATGGACCAATCTTCTAGTAAAGTGGGTGCCTTGTGAGGGAAGACCCAAGAAGAATTGATTGGGGCTCCAATATAATACAGGTGGTCTTATATACTACTACAATCAGGATTCAAGCAGAGCCTAAAGTAAGTGAGGGCAGGCAAGAATACTAAATATGGAAGTGTGAGACAGAAACTGGCCTGGTCCGTGCGCAGGAGGCGATGCTGTGGGCTAAATGCTACTGGAGTGGGAATGGGTGGTGTGCGATGGCGCAATAGCAAGGTTAATGTTATTGGAGTGAGAATGGATGGTGTACTATGGCATGCGTAGTGCAGATATTGCTATTGGGGTGGAAGCAGAAGGCACAAGATGGTGCCTGAAACAACTTGAGCTGGAGCTGTCAAGCCTAGGGCTAGTAGTGGGGTGAATGTCGGTAGCAATGGTGAAAGTTGCAATGTGTTGTCAAGGGGAGCCTTTGCTGTCATAGATCTTACTGGTTGATATGATATGAGCAGGAAAGGCAATAGGCATTTATACAGCAGCCTAGTTGATAGCCTTCAAGACCCTAGTAGTTCAGTGGCATTGTGGGTCTAGGTCTAGTAGCTTTAGAGGCCACTACCCATCAATGATAAGCTGGGGTCTTGGAGGATAGTGGCTGAAGTTTATATACTGTTACAGTGTTTGTATGTATTTGTACACTATTACTACATATGGTCTGTCAAGGGCCAGCTTAGTTACCATATATGATCTGTGGAGTTCATGGATCTCTGTGGGTCAAGGGGATGTCTTGGTCTGTGTGAGCGGGGCTATGCTCAGGGCAGTGCAGGGCAGTGTGCAGCTATGCAGGGCTGTATGGCATAGGGCGTAGGCTGTGGTGAGGGCAAATGGCTATTGGTCATGAGTCCGTCTGAGTTATGCTGGTGTCTATGTGCGAGTATCACTATAGGCTGAGGTACGAGGGCAGTGCAATGGCAAGTGATTGTGTGACTATGGCGTGATATGGTGTGATGCAGGACTGTGGAGCAAGACTGGGAGATGCCAAGTGCTGAAGGTGGTGTCAGGTCTAAGGGTTGCAATGCAGTGACATACCGTGGGCGAGTCCAAAGGGGTGGGAACCATTGCATGAGCCTATCCATGGTTGCGAGCCATGGTGAGTGCACATGCTATACTGTGCTGAGCGACTGTTAAAGGAGTCCAGAGTCTATGTCTCTATGGGTCACATCTCTGTAAGTGCTGTGGTCTGCCGTTAGGGACCATGTCTGAAACAACCTCGGGCACAAAGGCAAGGAGGCATCGAGTGGAACGAAGCGAGATGAGGGGCCCCAGGTACAAAGTACTAGGGGGCGAGAAGCGAAGTGAAGCGAAACGGAAGGTGGATCAAACTCCTTGTAAGCGGGTGCCTTGTAAGGGAAGACCCAAGAAGAATTGATTGGGAGTCCGCTAATTTACAGGTGGCCTTATATACTACTACAAACGAGATTCAGGCGGAGCCTAAAGTAGGTGAGGGCAGGCCGAGATACTAGATAAGGAAGTGCGAAGTGGGAACTGGCCTGGTCTGTGCAAGGGAGGTGATGCTGTGGGTTAAACGCTACTGGAGTGGGAAGGGATGGTGAGTGATGGTGGCATCGTGGGGTTAACGCCATTGGAGTGAGAGAGGATGGCATACTATGGCATGCGATGCGCAAGTATTGCTATAGGCATGAGACCGGGTGGCGACTTATGGTGCCTTGGCAACTGCAGATTGCCTAAGTGCTGCAGGCGGCATCAGTAGCCGGGTAACTGGGGCTTTACTCTACCATGGTCCAGTGCCTGGATGCTGTGGCTGTCTGTGCTTACTGGTGTGGGAGCAGGACTCAGGCAGGGCCAAGTCGTGGCGCTGTGGCGTGGGTCAAAGTGGCTAAAGAGGGAAGTGTAGGAAGGAGTGGAACATAGTGTAGCCATGAGTGTAACAATGTCTATCCGGGGCACGAGGGCTGTGCTGAGTGGCTGTGCAAGAGGGTCTAGATCATATCATGTGCAGGTCATGTGACTGGTGTGAGACTGTGCCACAAGGCATTGCTGATAGATCACATGTGGTTAGGTGACCGTGGGACTGTAGGTCATGTGCAGGGAGCCATTAGTAGGGATGAAGACAAGTGGCGACTGTTAGGGCGACGAGGGGCAAGGAGCACTATTTGCAGGGCATCGTAGAGCATTGGAACTGTTAGCAAGGGAGTGCGAGCAACTGAGCTAAGGGTCAAAGTGAAGGAAAAAGTGTAGCAGGGCCTGTGTGTAGCATTGAGTATGGCATGATCGTAACAGCACCATTGCAACTGCAGATTGCCCAAGTGCTGCAGGCAGTATCAGTACCCGGGTAGTCAGGTCTTTACTCTACCGTGGTCCAGTGCCCGGAATGCTGCGGATACTGAGTAGCCGGTATAGGAGCAGGACTCAGGCAATACTGAGTCGCAGCACTGTGGCATGGGTGAAAGTGACTAAAGAAGGCAATGTAGGAAAGGAGGGAATGTAGCGTAGCTGTGAGCATAACACGTCCCCCTCCTTAAGGCCCAGATTCCAGATGGGCAGAAGGGAAGATAGCATGGATGGCAGAGCAAGTGACAGGATGAGGGGCGGAAGGGTGGGCATGGTGAAAGGCGGCAAGTGAAACAACTCAAGCCAGAGCTGCCAAGCCTAGGGCTAGTAGTGGCAGATGCTGGTAGCGACGGAGAGAGTTGCAATTGTGTCTTCAAGGGGAGCCTTGCTGTCATGGGTCTTACTGATCATACTGGTATGAGTGGGGAAGGCAATAGGCATTTTATACAGCAGCCTAGTCGATAGCCTCCAAGACCCTAGTGGTGCAGCGGCATTGTGGGTCTAGGTCTAGTAGCTTTAGAGGCCACTATCCATCAATGATAAGCTGGGGTCTAGGAGGGTAGCAGCTAGGGTTTATATACTGTTACAGTGTTTGTACATATTTGTATACTATTACTACATATGGTCCGTCAAGAGCCAGCTTAGTTACCATATATGGTCTGCAGAGTCCTTAGGTCTTTGTGGGGCAAAGGGGATCTTGGTCCATGCAAGTGGGGCTATGCTTAGGGCAGTACACAGTTGTGCATGGCTATGAATGGCTGTACGGCGTAAGGCTTAGGCTGTGGTGCGGGTGAATGGCTATTGGTCATGAGTCTGTATGAGTCATGCTGGTGTCTATGCATGAGTATCACTATAGGCTGAGGTATGAGGGTGATGCAATGGTGAGCGATTGCATGACTATGGTGCAGTATGGCGTGATGTGGGACTATGGAGCGGGACTGGGATGTGCGGAGTGCTGAAGGCGGTGTCAGGGTTAAGGGTTGTGTTGTGGTGACATACTGTGGGTGAGTCCGAAGGGCGAGAGCCATTGTGGGGCCTATTTGTGAGCTGTGTAGCGGTGATTGCATGTGCTGTACTGTGCTGGGTGACTGTGAAGGGAGTCCGGGGTTTCTATGTCTCAAGGGGTGGCGTTATCTATGAGTGCTGTCATATGCCATCAGGGGCCATGCCTAATCAAGTGGCACATGGGCTGTGCTTTGGCTATGTGAGGGATGTGGATCATATCATGTGCGGGTCATGTGACTGGTGCGAGACTGTGCTGCTAGGCATCGCCGATAGATCATGTGTCAGGTGACTGTGGGACTGTAGGTCATGTGCAGGAGGCCATAGTAGAGGCGAAGGCAAGTGGTAACTGTGGGGCGATGAGGGAGCGAGGAGCACTTATCGTAGGGCATCGTAGGGGGCTGGAATGGTAGCAAGGGAGTGTGAACGACTGAGCGAAGGGCCAAAGTGAAGAAAAAAGTGTATCAGGGCCCATGCATAGCATTGAGTACGGTGCGATTGTAACAGCAAGGGCATCGGGGGCGTTAGTAAGATTAGAGTGGGGCTCCCAAGTGCGTTCAGAGATGTCAAACCCCTTCCAATGGACCAGGTACTGAAGGCCATGGCCAGCCAAGTGAGAGTTGATGATATATTCGACCTTGTACTCAAGTGTAGTGGGGTCAGCAGCCAGGGAAGAGGGATTGGGGGTAGGAGGGTGCTAACCGGGAAGCGGAGCTAAGAATGGCTTAACCCATGAGACATTGAGGATGGGGTGGATGTGGTAGGAGGCCAGGAGGTCGAGGTGGATGGCATTGGGGCCAACAAGACTGATGATGGAGAATGGGCTGATCCAGTGATCAATGAGCTTGGGTGAGCCTGAGAGAGAGAGGTGTTCCATGGAGAGCCAAACCTTATCCCTGATTGTGTAGAAGGGGGTCAGAGAATGTTTCCTGGCAGTTGCTCACTTCATTGTGTCTTGCGAGGTGCGGAGGTGTTTGCAAGCTTTGGCCAAATGATCAGTGTATTGGTTAGCGAGGTTATCAGCGGTGGGGGACTGGGTGACTGTGGGTTTGACCCCGAGAAGTGGGGCATAGGTGTGAGTAAGCTGGAAAGGGGATTTGCCAGAGGCGGAAGAGACATGGGCATTAATGGTGAACTGCGTGAGCAGAAGCCAATTACTCCAAGTGATACAACCCTTAGGCAGGGCTGCATAGTGAGCTGTGTGACAGCAAGTAGGGGTATGTGACTAGAGCTAAGTGGGACCCAGGCATCGACTGAGGACTAAGGGGAAAACCCAAGATAACTTGAATAAGGATCTTGGGGCTGCATTGACAGCCTTTATATATGACTACAGGTTGTTTGTTCATATTGCTATCCTATTACTAGTTATGGGTACTTTAGGGTGGACATGGGAATGAGGGACTTATGCCACTGGCTGTTGATGAGTCATGTGGAGTCACTGCACTGGTTTGCACAGCCCAGACGCCAATGGTGCGGGATGGTGTTAGGATGGCGTTATATGGCGCAATAATGATGCTATATGGCTATGCAAAGGGGCTGGACCGCTTACTAAGGTAAACACAGCTTGGCGCTGCCATTGTGTGGTGTATGAATGCTGTTAGTAAGCTCGGTCCAGGATGGATACAGGTGCTGGAATAGGGGAAGAGCCTATAAAGGAAAGAAAAAAGGGGTAGGTCATGAGTGAGGTCATAACACCAAGATTCTGGGTGATCTGCACAGTAAGTCCAGAGGTATTGACTGACCTCTTGGTTCATTCATTTAGTCTGTCCATCGGTCTGGGGGTGATAGGCAGTTGAGAGGTGTTGGGTGATCTGGAGCTGGCAGCAAAGATCAGTCATGAGCTGCGATGCAAACTGGGGACTGCAATCCAAGATGATGGACTTCGGGAGTCCATGGTGCTTCCACACATGATGCAGGTAGATGTTGGCCAGATTAAGCAAAGTGCAGGTGGAGTTGCAGGGGACTAGCTTGACCGCTTTGGAAAATCGGTCAACAATAGTAAGGATGGCAGTGTAGGAGTTCGAAAGGGGGAGTCCAGTGATAAAGTCCACGGAGATGTCTTGCCAGGGTCTGGATGGGATGGGTAGAGGCTGCAGCGGGCCAGCAGGGGGTTTGTTGGATGGCTTGACCTGGGCACACCTGGAATACCTCTTTATGTAGTCTGTCACATCCTGGATAAAGGATGCCCAATTGTAGTGCCAGCAGAGCAGCTTCACTGTCCAGGCTATACTGGGGTGACCCACCACTGGGGTGTCATGATGAAGGTGAAGTACCTCAGGTTGACAAGCCAGGGGAACATATACCTTGCCATTCTTCATCCTACACCCATCTTCAATGTGATAGCCTTGGCCTTCCAACCTTTTCTGCACTGGGTGAGGGAGCTTGATGGTTTCATGGGAGATCTGATCAGTTAGTCGATCTCTGGAGTGATGGAGCACCATGGCTTCCTTGGTCATGCCCTCTTCTCCTTCTTTGGACTCTCTCAGCCCTTTACCCTTGGTTCTCCATACCTGTATCTGCTCGGGGGGAATGACCACTATGTCGTGGTTGTCCTCTGCATCTCTGACCGCTAAGTCCTCTCTCTGGGACAGTGCATCGGCTTTGCCCATTGTGGACCCAGGTTTGTGGCACCACTTGAAGTTGAAGCAGGAGAGGTACTGGGCCCAATGAGCTTGCCTCTGGTTAAGGTTCTGGTGTGTCATAAACCAGGTGAGGTTTTGGTGATTGTTCCATACCTCGAACTGCTGTTCGGCCCCTTCCAAGTAGTGTCTCCAATCTTCTAATCCCTGAATCATGCTCAACATCTCTTTGTCAGCTATTGGGTAGTTCTGCTCCTCCAGGGTCATTGCATGTGAGGTGTATGCCACAGAATGCCACTTCTCATCTTCTTCCACCAGGAGTACCCCTCTGGTCGCATAGGAGGAGGTGTCACACTTGAGTCAATACTTCTTGTTGTGGTCCAGGTAGGCTAGAACAGGGGCGGTTGTGAATGCTTCTTTGAGGTGGTCAAAGGCCCCTTGGTGCCTGTCAGTCCAGCAGAAGGGTTCATCTTTGTGGGTGAGATCATGTAGTGGCCAGGCGATGTGTGTGAAGTCCTGTATGAACTGCCAGTAGAAGTTGGCCATGCCTAAGAAGGCACGGACTCCTCATATGTTTGTTGGCACTGGCCACTCCTTTATGGCTGTGACTTTGCTTGGATCCATGCTTACCCCATTTATCCCTATGATTATCCCCAAGAATTCTAACTCCTGCACTCTGAAGGTGCACTTCTCTGGCTTGACAAAGAGGTCATTTTCTTCCAACTGCCACAGAACCTTGAGGACTACCTTTTCATGGGCTTTGCAGTCATCTGTGGGGGTGAAGATGAGGAGGTCGTCAATGTACACCATGATGTTTTCAGCCATGTCAGCAAAGATTTTGTTCATCATGGTCTAAAAGGTTGCCAGAGAGTTGCAAAGGCTGAAGAACATGACTAGGGGTTCGAAGGCCCTGTGGTGACAGGTGAAGGCGGCCTTCCATTCATCTCCTTCTTTGATGCGAACATTGTTATACCCCCATCGGAGGTCCATCTTTGTGAAAAGGTGGGTGCTGCGGAGTTTATTGATGAGTTGGGTGATGAGCAGGAGTGGGTAGTTGTTGCACACGGTGTGTTCATTAAAGTACCTGTAATCCTGTACTATGTGCTTTCAACCATCCTTCTTTGGTACAAAGAAAACCGGTGATGTCTGCTCGGACTTCGAAGGGCAGATGTAGCCTTTTGCCAACTGCTCGTCAACAAAGTCATCAACTTCTTTCTGCTCCTGAGGGCTAAGGGGGATGTTGCAACCTTTCTGGGGAGTGAAGGTGTCTTTCAGCTCAATGGTGTGGTCCCATGGTTTTCGAATTGGCATGTGCTCATATTCCTTCTGCTCAAAGGTCTTGAGATAGTGGTGGTATACCGGGAGTACTAACTCCCATGGAGCTTTTCCTTCTTGCTTTTGTCCAGTATTCTGTTGCTCCTCAGCGACCCAGATCTCCTGTTCTTCTGCTTGGCGGATAACCCATGAGACCCCGGAGTAGTTGCATAACTCAGGGCATTCTGGTAGTGTGACTGAACCGGTCTTTCAATTAATATGGGGGTTGTGCTCCTTTAGCCAGGTATATCCTAGGATTAGATCTTTATTCCCTAGATCTGTTACCTTGACCTGGGTCTTCTCCACATGGCCTTGGTATTCCAATAAAATAGTGGCTGCATGGGTTACTGGGCCAGCTTTGTTCGGGGTTCCATCAGCATTGTAAACGTATATGGGCTGTGGGAGTTCTTTAGTAGGGATATGATTCTGGCAGATGTACTCTCGATGAATAAACAAGGACTGGGCGCTGCTGTTGAGCAGAGCAGATGCTAGTATAAAGTCACCAGTGCAGGTTTTTATTTGTATCTGCATTAGAATCTCCTTGCGTTTCTGCTGCCCTAAGATGCGTATCTGGGGGGGAATCGTTGGGGTTTCTTTGTGCACGTGAGGGGGCATGTACTTGGTAGAGGAATTAAGCATGGCATTTGGTTCATGGTTGCTGCTGAGCCGCTGGGGAGCAGGCTCCTCTAGACCAGGCAATCTAAGGGGAATACATCATTCTCGGTCTTTAGAAATGATAACATGGGTAATAGGGGTGCACTTGGTTGGAGTCTTACTGGCCTTTGGAACACCCAACACATTCCTTAGGCCCTGCCTTTTTCCTTCATCTGGAATCCTTCAATCGGAAAATCCAAACCCATCTCCAGGTGGTTCCTCTTGCAAATTTCTTCTGCTAACTTGGCAATCCTTACTGGGGCTTCCAAGCCCATGGGTTCTTCATCCTCTGCCAGTGGTACCCTCTGCAGCAATTTCCTTTTGGTGCAGTAAGCACTATGCCCACCATGAATGAACTTACAGGCTGGGCATTGGTTTATCTTCAGCTTCCGGCATTCTCTGATTCTGTGGCCAGTCTGTTTACAATTGAAGCATTTGGCATGGGCATCGCTGCTCAGAAGGGCGAACACATCTTCTTCAAGGTTCTCCCATGCTAACCCTCAACTGCTAATCCTTGCAGGGGCCTTTCTTTCATACCCCCTTATGAAGCCAAGCGCTTTCATTGTGCATCCAGTCTTCCTGATGTTGTCCAAATAGAGTGCCAGCTTGTCCTGGCGCTTTCCTTCCTTGAAGATCTGTAATATAATGTGGCAGGCCATGTTTTGTTCCAGGAGCCATATGGTGTGCATGTCATTGATTTGTGCTTGCTGGTACAGGGCCTCCCAACAGACTAGGTAATCATCGGTCCACATATTCTGCTGCTTGAATTCCTCCAGTTGGCAGCAGGCCCAATCCTTTTGATTTGTGGCATGGAAGAGGCCTTCGATCTTGGCCTCACAGTCCTTCCATAGGTATGTGTTGCCCCATGCTAACCTTGTTTGGGCAAAGGGGCCGGCTTTTGGTCCTTTGAGCCGGAAGAGTACTGCCACTACCGCTTCATAACTTCCTGCAGGGGCAATGTGTGCATTGATCCAGAGCCATGCTTTCATCTTGGCCCACCATTCTTCAAATTTGGCAATGGATCTGTCATATTTGCCCAGGTCTGCAAACAATTCAACTTTCTTTGAGGTACCTGGAGGGCCCACTGTGGCGATCTGGTCCTGGAGAGTGGCTACCATGGTTTGCCCTACCATTACTAGCTGCTTGAGATGGATGATCTCATTGTTGGATGCATGCAGTGATTGAGCAAGCTGGATATTCTGGGTGGTGATGGTGGTGAACTCAGCCACAATGGCAGCAAGTTTGTCTGGTAGAGGAATAGTGGGGTCTGCAATGGTATTGAGGAGTACCTGCAACATACTGGAAGCAGACTTCTTTCTTTATGGTAGGTGCCTTGTGTTTCTTATACCAGCTGCAGCTGGGCCTTTCGAATGGGAGTGGCACTAGAGGTCTCGCACGGACTATGGTCTTCTGATCTTGATAGTCTCCTGGATGCAGCCTATTGAGGATCCTGATTACTCTTCCTTCAGGATGCATGTGGTGTTCTCTCAGCTTGCTAAGTAATCCCCCTATAGCTGGAGCCAGGAACTTTAATCCAAATGTGAATTACAAAGATCTATCAATGGTCCTGGGGTGCTGACTCAGCCCAGTTGGTAGGTGTGCTCTCATAGTGAAAGTTGTGGCCTCATGTGCCAGTGGGGGTGGCAAAGGTGATCTGGCCTACAGCAGGCATGGTAATTTGGAGATGGGGGAAGGGGAGCAGCGAGCTGGGCTTTTATGTGGGCTGCGTACTCCTTGTAATGGTGGGTTTGTTCTTCGGCTTTGGCAATGAGCTGGTGAAGGGTAAAAGGAGAAGGGATAGGTGGTATCAGGGGAACAAAGTCGTTTGGGTCAATATCAGTGACAGGGGATGGAGGATAAACAAGTGTGGGCGTATTTGAAGCCCTGGACCTCACGGCGAAGTCTGTGATAGCCTGGTCAATCTCTTCCCACAACTCTTGCTGCTCTCTCTCAGCAGTGGTGGCAGCATCAGCTTCAAGATGGGAAGTGATGGTGGCGAGAAGGTCAAGGTTGATGGGGTAGACTGGGTGAGGGGCGACTACTAGATGCTGTCCACCTGTTGAGCTGCCAACTACAACAGTGGGGGCCAACTTAGCATGTGTAGCGTTCACTAGTGTCCTTCCACATCAATAAGGGGATGTGGGTACTGTTGGAGATAATGATTGTGCAGTGTGTGCTTTGAGGAGCTGTTTTTCCATATTTAGATATTTAGTATTGTTTGGTTCAACTCCCTCATGTTTGGAGTTCACTGTCTTCGCATTCTTCAGTTTCTGACAGTGGACTCCAGCTGTGCAACTCCAGCTGTTTAACAGGTTATGAGCCCTGTGCTCTAGTTGCTTCATTACAGCCCCACTCCCTTGACAAAATTTTTCACTTCTCACCCATTCCACCCTACTCCATCACCCCAACATGTCCTTAGAACAACAATTACACTCCCATCACATCCAACCTCTCTCTGGCACAAACTATGTCACCTGGAGCAAGGAGATGAAGGCCCTGCTGCATTCCAAAGGCCTCTGGAGACTTGTCAATGGAAAGGAACTTCGCCCTACCACTGCTGGTACTGAGCAGACTGCCTGGGATATCAAACAGGACAAGGCTGCTGGTGAGCTCATGCTCAATATTGCCCCAGACCAGAGAGTCCACATTAGAGCCAACCAGGACAACCCTACAAAGGCCTGGACCGCACTTAAGAAGGTCTTCATCCAGCAGCAGGCTAGCAGCCACTTTGTTGCATATGATGAGTTTTTCAGCATCAGGAAGCGTCCTGAGGAGTCCCTCCCTGTGCTTGCAGCTTGAGTCGAAGAATCTATGCTCCGCATCAAGGACCTTCACAGCTCCACCTTCAATATCAACAAACTCGATGATGAGTTAAGCTGTATGGCCATGATTCACTCCCTTGGCCCAGAATACAACCACTTCGTCACCTTCCTTGCCCTCCTCACTGACCTTGACAAGGATAAGGTCAAGGCTGCATTCCAGACCGAGAAAATTAACCATCACCCTCACTCTGATGCCTCCTCAACACCTCCATTCAATTCCGCACTCTCAACTTTATCTGGTTGTACCTGTGCTCCAAATGCACCATGTTTGTTCTGTGACAAGCCAGGACATTGCCAGTGCAAGTGCTATTCGATGCAGAGAGTGAAGAAGTACTATAAATTGCAGAAGAATAGGGAGAGGAAGCCAGAGCAGGCCCAGGCAGTGTCCATGCCACCTATTGCCTCACAGGACATCACAGAACGAGCAGGAAATGCAAGTCTTCATTCCAGTGATCCTTCTGATCCATTATCACCACTCCAGCTTGATGCTGACTTTGATTAGAATGCAGACTCGGGGGCCACTTCTCATATGACTCCCCATCGTCACTGGCTGTGAAATTATACCCCAAAATGTGTCCCAATCAAGCTAGCAGACAATACCATTATTTATTCAGCTGGAGTAGGCTTTGTGGTGTTCCACCCTGTCATAGATGGAAAGAGGTGTCAAGGTGTCGAGTTTTCAAACGTTCTTCATGTTCCTGAGCTATGGAACAATCTACTGGCTGTCCTGTACCTTACCTGCCATTCATTCTTTGTTGTCCACATAAATGCGACCCATATGACCTTCTCTCACCCCTCTGGACCACCTCTCTTCATCACCACCATCAATAGTCATAATGCAGCATTTCTAGATGGCACAACAGAGCCTCTGACTAAGTATGCGCATCCTGCAACAACCTTGCCACTTGATTTGTTGCTCTGGCATCGCAGATTTGCCCACCACAATCTTGAAGCTGTCAAATCACTCCATGACTGCAATCTGGTTACTGGGATGAAGCTGGACAGCAAGTTGTCCCCTGATCTGATCTGTGAGCCATGCATAGCAGGCAAGATGAGTGCAAATCCATTCCCTAGCTCAAACACTCGTGCTTCTTGCCCTCTTGAGCTTGTGCACTCTGATGTATATCAAGTACCCTATCCCACTTTCTCTGGCTATCGCTACTGGGTCACATTCATCGATGACTACTCGAGATATCGCTTTGTGCTGCCCATTCGAGCAAAATCAGATGTTTTCAATGCATTTAAGCAATTCAAGGCGTTTGCAGAGAATCAGACAGAGCAAAAGATCAAAACCCTGCAAGATGACAAGGGTGGAGAGTATATGAGCAATGCAATGCTCAAATTCACAACTGAATGTGGTATACAGCGCCAGCACACTGTTCAGGCATGTCCACAGCAAAACGGAGTTGCTGAGTGTGCAAATAGGGTGCTATCTGAGCGGATTACTGCAATGTTGAAGGAATCAGGACTTGCCATGGCATTCTGGGGCAAAGCACTTGCTGCACTCGTCCATATCTGGAATAGATGCCCCACAGCTGCCTTTGACAATGCCACACCCTTTAAACTCTGGCATGGCCGCAAACCAGATGTTTCTCACCTTTGAGTCTGGGGATCCACCACATATGTGCATATCCAAAAGGACAAGCAACAGGCCCTTCATCCTCACTATGAGAAATGCATGTTTATTGGCTATCCAGATGAATACAAGGGCTGGAAGTTCTACAACCCAACCACCAAGCACACCATCATCTCAGAACACACTGATTTTGATGAAAGAACCACTGCAACATCACCTCTCAGTACCCCATCCACTACCACACCATCTGTGACAACCTACCAGCCACCATCACTTTATCCCTCCCAGGATGATCAGGATGAGCTGATCCCTGAGCTTCCCATGGTTCTACATCCTGGGGGGGCCCCTCCTGCAGTTCCTGCTGATGGTGAACATGATGCAGAACCTGAGTCACCCATGGCCATACCAGCACCACTCCCCGAACCTATACCTGCACCAGCTGTTGAACCAGTTGGTATTGGTGCATGATTACCTCACAGGACATGGCAGCAACCATGAGAATGGTGGAAACTCAGCCCAGCGTAGCTTGTTGATGACTCTGATGAGGATGATGATGAAGAAGCAGATTTAGCGCACTGTTTTG
>JBBPTI010000293.1:0-16920 GCA_038093995.1 Tylopilus aff. callainus | reverse complement strand
CCACCAAGGAGGTCTCTGGATGGATGACTTCCTTATCCAATGAGAGGCACTCTATCAGATGGCCAGAATCAACAACAGCCATGCTATTCACCTTCTTGAGTGAAATACAGCCTGCCATATTATCCTCAAGATCTTTAAAGAAGGTGCTTACAAATCCACCCCCATGGGCTATCTCCAGAATATCTGAGATGTTGGCTGTGCAATAGAGGCCCTCATGTTCATACAAGGATGTGGGCCAAGTTTCCATTCCCAGGATGACTGAATGGAGGTAGACCAGTTTGAAGAAGCAGACAAAGAAGAGGTCTTTACAATAAGGGCCAGCCAAGGGAAGTGCTTCAACTGTAAAGGCACCAGGCATATGGCCCGAGATTGCAAGAAGCCAAAAAAGCAATGTCTGGAGTGTCACTTCCACGGAGGAGGACACTGATTTAGCTGCAAGAAATGCCAAGCAAGAAGAATAGCCTTGGCTGAAGATGAAGTGCAGGCTGTGCAAGTACAAGAACAGGATTTTCCCAATGCCAAAAAGGAGTAGAAGGGAAAAGGCAGAGCCTAGAAAATGATCTGGGTGTCTCACAGGCTAATAACTCTTTCTTGGTGGAACTAACTAAACTTGTCTCTGTACTTGTTATGCTTCGTGCCTCCAGCATTATGCTTTTGCTCTTTTCTTTCCCTACACTCCCTTCCTTAGGCATAGGTACTCATGCCACATTGCTGTGACTTGGTAATATCTGCCCTTGCTCTCACACCACCTCAGCACAAGCTTACAGCATAAGGGCACCTGACCAAGGTAGTGCAAAGCCCCTTTTACCTAAGCAGCTGACAACATAGCAACTGCAGATGGTGCCATTGCTCATCATGCTCACATACTTCAATTCCATGCCAATGGCATTTTCCCCACATATTGTACAATTCTCTTATTCTCTTCCTCCCCCAATTGCAGAACTCCCACTATTGCACAATTGCTCATCACTCTATTCCATGCCAATAGCCAAAACCACTCAGCATCACCCTGCTTGCACAGGCTAGGCCAGTTTTCATTCTGCACTTCCTTACTTGGTAACCTGGCCTGCCCTCACACTATTCAGACAGAGTTCCAATCTAGGTAGCTAGTAGTATATAAACCCCCATGTAATTCATCGGAACTCCAATCAATTCTTCTTGGGTCTTCCCTCACAAGGCACCCACTCTACTAGAAGCTTGATTGATACCATTAGGCTCTCCCCTTCACTTTCACTATGCAGCCAAAGGTACTTGGTGCCCAAAATTGTTTCATTAAGAATTGATTGCCACTTTGCCATCATTGTCCCTTGACCTCCCTGAAGCACCCCACCACCCCTCTTCAGAACACAGGACCCTCACCAGCAGTGAGCTGTATTGTTCTGTCGTTCAGCCTTTCTAACAACAAAGGAAACTAGTGAATGCTAATTGCACCCAGTCAGCTCCTGCTTTGCTTGTGGCAGAGTCAGAAGTCAGACAGCATCTAGTATTCGCCCCTTGCCCACAGCATCCCATTAACCTTGACCTTCTTGCCTTCGTCACTTCACACCTCAAAGCTGACACCACTGCTGATCAAGAAAGGGAACAGCAGGAGTTCCAGGAGGAGTTTGACACCCGCATTGCTGAGTGGAGTGTGAGGAGTACTCAGGCTTTGTCAGCCATGCCCAACCTTGTTTATCCCCCACTGCCCTTTGCTGACATTGACCCCAATGACTTCATCCTGCCTACCCCATCTTCTCTTTCCCCTGCCACTCTCCATCACCTCATAGCTGAGGCAGAAGAACACCAGCACCAGTGCACTGCCTATGCTGCCTTTATTGAGGCACAACTCACTCGCCCCCTTTCCTACTTGCCAGACTATTGCACCTGCAATAGACCCTACCCCTTTTGCCATCTGCAATGCCAATCCTGCCCAAACAAGTGCACTGCTTCAAGTATTGTTTGCACAGAGTATACTCCCAGCCACCTTCACCCCCGAAACAGCTTGTGGTGACCCACCAAGTTTCTTTAAACCTTCTATTTCTTACTTGTTACTTATTACTTGTTCTCCTTTTTGTACCTACAGATGTTCTCTGTCTACTTTTACTACTCCCTGTTCATTTCTTGTTTTATCAGTTTCTTGTTGTTTATTGTTCTTACTTACTTCATTGTTTGCACAGTTCAGAAGAACTGTAATATCCTTGTTCTATTTGTTTGCACACTTTATGGCAAGTACTCTATAGGTGCTACCTCCACTACTGCATTACATGGAGAGACTTTTCGCTACAATGTAAATAGCAATGGTTGGCCAGAAGCTCAGGCCAATGACTGGTAGCTATTCTTTGAAAATCAATATGCTCACAGTTTAGCCATAGGGGGATTACTAAGCAAACCAAAGAAGTGCTTAGATCCAAGGAAGATAAGGATCCTCAACAGGCTGAGACCCAGAGATTGGCGAGATTAGAAGACCATCATCCACTTGAGACCTTTAGCCCCACTCCTGTTTGAGAGCTGAAGAAGCTGAAGAAGCTGGTACAAGAAGGCTGTGACAAAAAAGGTGAAGAAAGAGACAAGATTCCAATATGTTGCAAGGACTCCTCAATACACTCACTGACCCTACTGTCAGGATAACCAACAAGCTGAACATAGTGGTGGCAGAGTTTGGCACCATAACCTAGCAGAATGTACAGCTTGCACAGTCATTGTGTGCCTCAAACAACAAAATAATGTGCCTCAAAACCCTAGTGATGCAAGGGCAAGCTATGGTCGTGACACTCCAAGGCCAGATTGCAGCCACTGATCCCCCTGGGACAGCGAAGAAAGTTGAGTTGTTCGCAGATCCAGGAGAATACAATGGCAGCATTGTCAAATTCAAAGAATGGTGGGCAAAGATGAAAGCATGGCTAAAAGTAAATGCCCACATTGCCCCCACTGGAGGATACAAAGCAGTTGTCTGTTAAGCAGCTGGAGTCGCACAGCTGGAGTCCACTGTCAGAAACTGAAGAATGCGAAGACAGTGAACTCCAAACATGAGGGAGTTGAACCAAACAACACTACATATCTAAATATGGAAAACAGCTCCTTAGAGCGCACACTGCACAATCATTATCTCCAACATTGTCATGGTACTCTTGCAACTCAAAAGACCCAAAGCCAGACCATTCACCCAAACCCAGCTCACCTGAGGAAATATCTACACCTGGAAAGACCTAGAAGGAGAGGTCAAAGGATTATTCTGGGCTGCCAACCAAAAGAACTGGGCCTGCTGATAGCTTGAGGAGTTTAAACAAGGAGGAATGTGCACAGATAACTTCCTAGTCTGATGAAAAGCTCTTTACCAGCAGGCCAACATTGATGACACCCATGCAATTTGTCTGCTGGAACAAAACACCTCCCACCAGATTATAACCCAGCTGTTCAAAGAAGGAAAAAGAACCAATAGTTCAATGGTCTACCTCACCAATATCTGAAAGACTGGAACTGCCATGGAGGCACTGCAGTACATTTGGGGGTCAGAGAGAAGGATCCCAAATAGGATTAGCATGTGAGGATTAGCAGCTGAAAACATCAACAAAGGAGTTTTTGCCCTTAGCAGCTCCAACAGCAGGACCAAGTGCTTCAATTGTAAATGCACTGGCCACCAGATCAAAGATTGTAGGCAGCCCAAGGTAAACCAATGCCCCTCTTGCAGGTTTGTGCAAGGCAGCCACAGCACCTACTGCAAGCTATGAAAAACAATCTGGTGTATCCCCCTCACAGAAGATGAAGAGTTCGATAACAACACCCCACTCAGGATGGAAGAGTTAGCAGTGGTGGTGAAAAAGCAGTCCATTCTCAAAAAGGAATTGGGTTTTCAAGTTGTTCACTATGACAACAAGGGAAAAGACCAAGCCTAAAGGGTGTGTCAGGTGCCCTGACAGCTAGAGAAAGATTCATCACACACTCCTATGTTTTCTGCATCATTCCTAACAACTATATAGTACCTATTTTCTTGCCTGGTCAAGAGGAGTCCACTTCGTGGCTTGGTGGCAACCATGAACAAAATGCCATGCTTAATTCCTCTCCATACCCATCAACTCCATCTCCAATTCCCCCACATGTGCAAAACCCAACAAAACAACCCCCTGTAATTCACATTCTTGATACCAATCAGTAGGAGATCTCTCTTGAAGTAAGGGTCAAGACCAAGACCAGTGACTTTGTAACCGCCTCTGCACTACTTGACAGTGGAGTGCAGTCTACCTTTATACATCAGGACTTTGCCAGGAAGCATCACATCCCTCTTGACAAGCTCAACACCCCTATACTTGTCTATAATGCTGATGGAACCCTAAACAAAGCCAGCCTGGTCATGCATATGGCAGAAGTACTCCTAGAATACCAGGGCCACATTGAGAAAACCCAGGTCGAAGTGACTGACCTTGGGACAAAAGACTTCATCTTGGGGTATCCATGATTGGTCATGCACAATCCTAAGATAGACTGAAAGAAAGGAACAGTGCAGCTCCCAGAATGCCCAGAGCTATGCAACTATGAAGGAATCTCCTGGGTAGTCCGGAGGGCCAAAGAACAGGAGAAAGAAGCAGGGATAGATGTAAAAGAAGTAAAGGAAGTATTAGTCAAAGAACCACAGGCCCGGGATTTGGTGCCAAAAGAATATTACCCCTACCTGCGGGTATTCAAGCAAAAGGAATCAGAGCACATGCTAGTCTGGAAACCATGGGACCATGCCATAGAACTGAAGGACTCTTTCAAACTGAGGAAAGGATGAAACATCCCATTAAGTCCCCAAGAACAATGGGAGGTGGACAATTTCATTGATGATCAGCTTCGCAAAGGGTATATCTGTCCCTCAAAGTCCGAGCAAATGGTGCCAGTCTTCTTCATATCCAAGAAAGACAGAAAGAAGTGCATGGTACAGGACTATTGGTATCTTAACAAGCATACCATGTGCAACAACTACCTGCTCCCACTCATCATGCAGCTAGTCAACCAGCTCAAGAATGCCTGCCTCTTCACCAAGATGGATCTATGTTGGGGGTACAACAATGTCCACATAAAAGAAGGTGATGAATGGAAGGCTGCCTTCACCTATCACTGCGGAGCATTTGAACCCCTTGTAATGTTCTTTGGACTTTGTAACTCACCAGCCACATTCCAGATGATGATGAATGAAATCTTTGCTGATATGTCCATCAATGTTCTAGTATACATTGATGACCTGATAATCTTCACCCCAACTGATGACAAGGAAGTGCATCAGAAGGTCATATTCAAAGTACTGCAGCAGCTTGAAGAAAATGATCTGTTCATCAAACCCTCAAAATGCATGTTCTCAGTGCAGAAAGTAGAGTTCCTTGGAATGATTGTAGGGATAAATGGAGTAAGCATGGATGGGAGCAAGGTAAAAGCTATCATGGATTGGGCCTGATCCAAGGATGTCTGAGAAGTCTGCTTCTTTCTTAGTATGGCCAACTTCTATCAAAGGTTTATTCAAGACTTTGCCAAAATTGCCCACCCCCTCCATGACCTAACCAGGAAAGACAAACCATTCTGTTGGACCAATGCCAAAGAAGTGACCTTCACCAGCCTAAAAGAAGCATTCACCATGGCACCCATACTTGCGTATCCAGACAACAAGAGGTATTGGCTCAAAAGCAATGCCTCCTCATTTGCCACCAGGGGTGTGCTGTTGGTAGAATAGGAAGATAAATGGCATTCCATCACATATTCATCACATGCCATGACGCCAGAAGAGCACAACTACCCTATTGCAGATAAAGAGATATTGAGTGTGATCAGAGTGCTAGAGACCTGGTGCCACTACCTGGAAGGAACCACCCATGAGTTCCAGATCTGGAATGATCATCAGAATCTGACCTGGTTCATGACCTGACAGAATCTCAACCGACAACAGGCCTGCTGGGCCCAGTATCTCTCTCAGTTCAACTTCAAGTGATTCCATAAGCCCAGAACAATGATGGGCAAGGCAGACACCCTCAGCAGGAGAGAAGACCTAGTGGTAGGCAACAAAGACAACAACCAGCAGGTGCTGGTAGTTCCCTTGGAAACCATTGGAGTACAGAAGATGAAGGAAACCTCGACACTGGTCATCCTGCATCCCAGTGGAGATGCCCTCATTGATGCCATCTCCTATGAAAAAATCAAGCTCCTGGCACCTGTCCAGGCCCGACTGGAGGTGTTGGGGTACACCATCTCTGATGAATGTTGCATGAAAGACAGGAGACTGTTCACGCCCCTGGCCTACTGGCCTTGGGTGCTCCACCTACATCACAATGCCCCACTAGTGGGCCACCCAGGAGTAGAGTGAACACTGGAAGGAGTCCGACAGAGTTACAACTGACCCAGTATTGCCAGGGATGTCCAGGAATACATGAAGTATTGTGCCTGCTGTGCACAGGTCAAGCCCAGTAATTGGCCCCCAGCCAGAAAGTTGCAGCCACTGCCCATACCTGCAGGGCCTTGGGAAGATATCTCTATTGACTTCATCACCAGACTACCAGAGTCCAACTCCTACACCACTATCCTAATGGTAGTTGACCAATTCTCCAAGGCTGTTGAGCTCATACCTTACAATACCACCTGCACCTTGGTGGATCTTGCTGGGATTTATCTACACCATGTATAGAAGCATCATGGACTCCCCTGCAGCATAGTATCTGACTGAGGCCATAGTGACTGCAGATGATGCCATCACTTGCCATACTTGTGCACCATGATCCCACACCAATGGCATTACTCCCGCATATCATATGATTCCCTTAATTCCTTTTCCCTCCAATCGCAGAACTCCCACTATTGCACCATCACTTGTCATCCTATTCCATGCCAATAGCTGTTATTCCTCAGTACCACCTCTCTTGCATGGACCAGGCCAGTTTTCCTCTTACATTTCCATCTTTAGTAACCTGGCCTGCCCTTACACTATTCAAACAGAGTTCCAACTTAGGTAGCTAGTAGTATATAAACCCCCCATGTAATTGTCAGAACTCCAATTGATTCTTCTTGGGTCTTTCCTCACAAGGCACCCACTCTACTAGAAGCTTGATTGATACCATTATCTCTTGTACACTTTTGTACACCCTCCACTATGCAGCCAAAGGTACTCAGTGCTTGAGGTTGTTTTACCATAGCATACCACCCACAGACCAATGGGTAGACCAAACAAATGAACTGGAAAGTTGGTCAGTACCTCCACCTTTACTGCACTGACCATCCAGAATCTTGGTCTGAGTGGCTACCACTCACCCAGTTCACCATCAACAATTGAGTGTCCTCTGCCACCAGTAAAAGTCCATTCACCTTGACCTGCACATACTCCCCTGTTATTGGCGTTGAACCAACCATTACCCCTGAAACAACCCTTAGGCGGGACTGAGTAGTGAGCTGTGTGACAGCAGGTAGCAAGAGGGGACTAGAGCTAGTGGGAACCCAGGTGTTAACTGAGGACTAAGGGGAAAACCCAAGATAACTCAAATGAGGATCTTGGGGCTAAATTGCCAGCCTTATATACAGTTACAGGGTGTTTGGTTGTATGTACACTTTACTACTATATGCAGGTACTTCAGGGGAGACGTGGGAGTGCAGGTCTTATGCTACTGGCTGAGGATGAGTCATGGGGAGTTACTGCACTGCCTTGTGCAGCCTGGGTGCTGATGACATGAGATTGTGTCAGCATGGTGTGATATGGCATGATACTGTTGCCATGGGGCTGTGCAAGGGGATCTAGACTGCTTACTAAGGTAGACACAGCTTGGCACAGCCATTGTGTGGCATGTGAATGCTGTTAGCAAGCAAGCCAGATCAGATACTGGTACTGGAATAGGGGTAGAGCCAAGAAAGGGGGTGAGGAAAAGAGGGGTGCATGCAGGGTCATAACACTATTCCCCTGCTAAAGCTCAACCTCTGGGGGAGCAAAGGGGAGAGGCTGGGAAAAGAGCACAGCAAAGACAGAGCACAAGACAGGACAGGGAGCAGCAGGATACAGACAGTGGAAATCATGCAGGGCCTTGGGATAGTGGGTAAGGTTAGAGGCTGGCTCCCAGGTTCAATCCTTGTCAATGTAACCCTTCCAGTGTACCAGATATTGGATGCCACAACCACAGGGGTGAGAGTCAACAATAAAATCCACTTCGTATTTGGCATTCCGGTTGTCAGTAATATCAACTGGGCCAGGAAGCAGGTCAGGTTGACATGGCAGCGGAGGTACATAAGGTTTGGTGCAGGAGATATTGACAACAGGGTGGATGTGTATGTACTTGGGGAGATGGAGTTCCATGGCATTGGGTCCTTTGAGAGAAAGAACAGGGAATGGACTGATCCATTGATCAGTGAGCTTGCAGCAGGGGAATGGTAAGGTTAGATTATTGGTCGCAAGCCACACACAATCTCCGATGGCATAGTGGGGTGCTGGTGCTCAGTGAGTGTTTCCAATGATGGTCATGCATTCCTGTGCCCTGGTGAGATGTTCTGTTGTCTGACAGAGAATGGTTTGGTAGTTGGATGCAAGTGTGGAGGCAGCAGGGGATTTGGAGTCATGGGGCTCTACCCTCATATGGGGTTGGTACGTGTGCGTGACCTGAAAGGGAGAGAATTTGGAAGCAGTGGACTGCTTCACATTCAGGGAGAATTGGGCCAGTGGCAGCCAGCATGCCTAGTCATCCTGTCATTCAGCACAATACATACAAAGATATGAAGCTACTTTTCTATTCATGCGTTCTGTCTGTCCATCTGTCTGTGGATGATGGGCTGTAGATTTCTTTATGGAGATCCCAAGCTGCACACAAAGTAATGTCATTAGTATGGCAGCGAATTGGGGCCTTCAGTCAGAGACAATGGATTTGGGCAGTCCATGGTGTTTCCAGACAAAATTCAAGTATAAATTAGCCAATCCGGTAGCTGAACAGGTCTTTGTGTAGGGGATTAGCTCAACCTCCTTGGAGAAACGGTCGACTACTGTTAGGATTGCGTCATATCCTCCTGCTAAGGGAAGGTTGGTAATGAAGTCTGCTGAGATGTCCTCCCAGGGGCCATTTGGAATGGGTAGAGGTTGGAGTTCCCCCTTCGTTGGTTAATTGCCAGCTTTTGCCTGTGCACACCAGGTGCAGCCCTGCACATATCGTTCTACATCTTTCCTCATGGTGGACCAACTGTAAAACCTTGTCAATAACTCCAGGGTGCATAAAACTCCAGGGTGACTGCTAACTCCGTGGTTGTGGTGAAGCATGGTGACTTGCATCCAGAGTTCCAGGGGCATGTAAATCTGGTTATTTCTCTTGAGAACACGGTCTTCAATTGTGTACCCTTGTGCCATCAACTTCTTGAGAGTGGCCTCGGGGAGGCAAATGGTCATGTGGAATATCTCATCAGTGAGTTTCTCCCCAGGGGTTGTCACCTCCATTGTGCTTCCTTCTTCCGCTACCTGTCGGATTTGTTCAGGGGGTATTACCAATACTGCCTTATTATCTCCATCCCCTGCATTCACTAAGTCCAACTGTCAGGACAATGTGTCCACTTTCATTATTAATGTCCCTGCTTTGTAACACCATTTAAAGTTGAAACAGGACAGATACTGGGCCCATCAGGCTTGGCGTCAATTTAGATCTTGTTGGGTCATGAACCAGGCGAGATTTTGATGGTCATTTCAGATCTTGAATTCGTGGCAGGTCCCTTCCAAGTAATGTCTCCATCCCTCCAGCACGGAGATCACACTGAGCATCTCCTTGTTGGCAATGGGGTAATTACACTGCTCTGGGATCATAGAGTGGGAGGAGAATACAACAGGGTGCCATCAGTCCTCCTTCTGCACAGACAGCACTGCTCCAACTGTGTGATTACTGGCATCACTCTCAAGGCAATATTGACAGTCGTTGTCCAGATAGGCTAGAACTGGGGCGGTGGTGAAACACTTTTTTAGATCATTGAACATGGCTTCGCATTCCTCTGTCCATTTGAAAGCAACCTCTTTCTTTGTTAGATTATGCAAGGGATGGGCAATCCTGGCATAATCTTTTATAAACCTTCAATAGAAATTAGCAAGATCCAGAAATGCCCGCATTTGTTGTAGGGTTGTCAGTGAGGGCCAATCTGTTACCACTTTTACCTTTGTCAGATCCATCCAAATTCCCTCTGGACTCACTATCATTCCCAGGAATTCTACGGTTGTTGTTGAGAAGGAACACTTCTTGGGTTTGACAAAGAGGTCATTTTTCTCTAGTTGTTCCAACACCCTTTTGACATTCCTTTCATGTGCCTCCTGGTCATTATTGTGGGAGAAGATTAGCAAGTTGTCAATGTATACCACTACCTTAGGCATGTCCAAGAAGAGATCGTTTATCATTGTCTGAAAGGTAGCCAGGAAGTTGCAGAGACTGAAGAACATTACTGTGGATTCATAAGTCCCTTTATGGCATATGAAGGCGGCTTTCCACTCGTCTCCTTCCTTGATTCAGACATTGTTATAACCCCATCGAAGATCCATCTTGGTAAAGATTTTGGCATCTTTTAGCTTATCGACAAGTTGCGAGATAAGGAGGAGCAGATAATTGTTGCAAACTGTATGCTTGTTGAGATACTGGTAGTCCTGCACTATTTGTTTCCGTCCATCTTTCTTTGGAATGAAGAACACTGGTGACGTTTATTCGGACTTGGATGGGCAAATATATCCCTTTCATAGCTGGTCCTTGACAAAGTCCTCCACTTCCTTCTGCTCATTTGGGCTTAGGGGGATGATCTGTCCCTTCTTCAGCTTAAAGGTTTCTTTCAGTTCTATTGCATGATCCCAGGGTTTTTGTAATGGCATCCTTTCCAACTCTTTTTGTGAGAATACTTGTTGGTAGTGGTGGTAGATGCAAGGCACGAGCTTGAGGGGTGCCTCCATTGCTGAAATCCTTTGTTGTTCTTTCATTCAGCTTCTTTCTTCAGCATGCCCTACTTCCATCACCTCGCTCTCATGCATGGCCCAATTTCCCTTTTCATAGTTGCAGGTCTCCAGGCAACCCCTGAACTCAATTTGTCTGGTTCTCCAGTCAATTTGGGAGTTATGCTTGCAGAGCCATGGATATCCTAGAATGATGTTATTGCTTCTGATGTTTGATACATACACTCAGAGCAGTTCCTGATGTCCATTTACATTGCAATAGACCTCTACTTCTTCTGTGATTCGTCCACCGGCATTCTTGGATCCATCTGCATTATGCACAATAATGGTCTGACATGCAGTGAGTGTAGGGATGTGATTTTTCTGCACAAAATCCTGATTTATGAGTGTTAGGTTGGCTCTGCTGTCTACCAAGGCCAATGCCACAACATATCGTTGTTCCATTGAGGGTTTTATCTGTATAGTTAGTTTTATTTCTTTCCCTTTGTGGATTACCCTCATATATATTTTTAATGGTTCTGGGGTTTTGGTGGTGGATTTAGGGGAATTAAGCACAGGTTTAGTATCTCAGTCCCTGCCAGGCTCACTGGGAGGCCCCCCTAGACCAGTTATGTTAGATACTAGGGTTGTTAGTACAGACACGAGCTTAGTTAGTTCCACCAAGAAGTGATTATCAGCCTGTGAGATACCCAGATTGTCTCTTAGGCTCTGCCTTTTCCCTTCTACCCTCCTTCAGGGTTGGGAAAATCCTGTTCCTGGGCCACAGCGACCCGTTCTTCATCTTCTGCCAGGGTGACCCATCACACTCACCTCTTCTTACAGCTAAACCAATGCCCTCCTCCGTGGAAATGGCACTCAGAGCACTGATTCTTCAGCTTCTTGCAATCTCGGGCCATGTGCCCACTTCCTTTACAGTTGAAACACTTGCTGATGCTTTTTTGTATTGCAAAGACATCTTTGTCATCCACTTCTTCGAAGTGGTCTACCTCCATTTGATCTCTGCAGGGCTGGTAGGCCTACAGTCACCCCTGTATAAACGTGAGAGCTTCCATTGCACAACCTATGTCTCAGATATTCTGTAGGTAGTCTGCTGGGGTGGATTTCCAGGCTCCTTCTTTGAAAATCTGAAGGATGATGTGGTGGGCGGTATTTCGTTCTAGGAGATGGATCACATGACTGTTGTTGATACTGGCCATCTGGTAGAGTGCTTCCCAGCACACTAGGAAGTCATCCGTTCAGAGAGTGCCTTGGCAGAGCTGTTCGAGTTGGGCAATGGCCCAGTCCTTCTAATTTATGGAGTGGAATAGGCTTTCTATTTCTTGGATGAGTTCATCCCACATATAACCTTGACCACATCAGAGGTGTGTTTGGGCGAAGGGTCCAGCTTTCACCCCTTTCAATCTGGATAAGACCGCTGTCACCGCTTCATAGCTTTTCAGCAAGATGGTGGACCAATTTGTATGGAGCCATGCTTTGATCTTGGCCCACTACTCCTCAAATTTGGCTATGGATCCTTCATAGTCTCTGGGGTCCGCAAAGACTTCTACTTTTCATGTCACTTTCTCTCCTGCAGCAGCAGCATTACTTAGATTGGCAACGGTTTGTTCAAGAGTAGCGATGTCTTTCAGTAGGGTGGCAGTCTTCTTCTGTTCTTCAATGCATCTGTTGTAGAGCTGCTGGTTTTGCTTGGTTAGGGTGGTGAACTCTAGTGCAACGGCAGCAATCTTGTCCTTCAATGTAAAGTTCGGGTCTGCAAGGATTTGGAGTGTGGTTTGTGACATAGTGTCAGGCTATGTGTGTCTTTGGAATTTGAATTCTTTTTCTGTCATGGATCACCCAGGTCCTTCTTTGGTACTCTTCGATTGTTGCTGGGTGTCTGGTTGCCTTATACAGGGTGGATCTAACCAGTGTTGTCTGTGGTCAGTTGATTGGTCTCGGTTGTCTCTGTTTGTCCTCCTTCCATCAGAGTCATGTAAATAGTTGTCCTATATTGATCACTCAGGGTTAAGCGGAAAAGAAGTTTTTATTCAATAACTACCAGCCATAATTCTGTTGCAGCTGTTCTTCTTCAGCGTGAATAGCCTGTCTCTCATACCTGAAGGTGATTGAGTAGACTCCTTCTCAAATGGCGAGTTGGGCTTGGAGGAGAGTGAGTTCTTGTGTGACAAGAGAAAGAAGTCATAGGAAAAAGTAGGTGAGAAGGGTAGCAAAAAAGACGATAAGAAAGGTGGCTATAAGCAGCAGGAGCTGCACTATCATAGGAGGGGGTGGTTGTGGAGAAAAATACCTGTCAGCAAGTGCAGGTAAGCTTGGATGAGAAGGGGTATGGTAATAGTAGCGGGGGCTACTAGAAGTTTACTAAAAATAACAAGGCCAGCACAAAGATGTGTGAGGGTGAAGGCATCCCTGACCATTATCAAGTTGGACAAGGGTGGCAGCGGCAGTGCAGCGGGCAGCTCTTGCTGTGGCGATTCTCTTGTGGTGGGCAAGACAGGCTTCTTCAACTAAGAACCTGGCGTGGTTCTCTTGCCAACGACAGTACTCTTCATCAAGGCAGCAGCAGATGTTGGGTGAGGTGGGGTTGCAATAAGGCCCCTCAAGGTCATTGGAGTCAACTGACTCAGGCAGGGTCAACTCACACTTTATGGTGGGTGAGGGCGAGGGTGGTAGTACTAACTCCTCCTCCTCTTCTTTCTTTACTTCTCTATATTCCCCTACTAACCTTCTCTCTCATTGTGCGGCAGCAGAGGCAGGGTCGAAGACTTGGGTGAATAGGTGGGGGTGCTCCTCTACGAAGAGGCAGGCATTGGCAGTGAGGGCAGCAACATCAAGGGTGTACTCAGAATGCAGTACAGAAATCTGAGCTGGGTTCACTAAAGCAGAGGGCTGTCAGTAATGACAGCCGACAGCTCTGCAGAGCTCACTACTAATGTTGGGCTTCGAGGCAGCAATGGTGGCAGCAAAGCAAAGCAATTCAAGTTATAATAAAACAACCCTTAGGCAGGGCTGAGTAGTGAGCTGTGTGACAGCAGGTAGCAAGAGGGGACTAGAGCTGGTGGAAACCCAGGTGTTAACTGAGGACTAAGGGGAAAACCCAAGATAACTCAAATGAGGATCTTGGGGCTGAATTGCCAGCCTTATATACAGTTACAGGGTGTTTGGTTGTATGTATGCTTTACTACTATATGCAGGTACTTCAGGGGAGACGTGGGAGTGCAGGTCTTATGCTACTGGCCAAGGATGAGTCATGGGGAGTTACTGCACTGCCTTGCACAGCCTAGGCACTGATGATGCAAGATTGTGTCAGCATGACATGATATGGCATGATACTGTTGCCATGGGGCTGTGCAAGGGGATCTAGACTGCTTACTAAGGTAGACACAGCTTGGCACAGCCATTGTGTGGTATATGAATGCTGTTAGCAAGCAGGCCAGATCAGATACCGGTACCAGAATAGGGGTAGAGCCAAGAAAGGGGGTGAGAAAAAGAGAGGTGCACACAGGGTCGTAACAACCCCTTCCTCAACTGCTGATAACCTCACCAATCAGTATGCTGCCCATCTTGCCAATGCCCGTGCATGTCTCCAGCAGTCCCAAGACCAGATGAAGAGCACTAGAGACCACAACTGCTCCTCTGCCCTGGTCTACCAGCTGGGTGATAAAGTCTGGCTCTCCTCTGAACACCTCCACACTCCTCAGCCCACCAAACTCCTCAACTGATGGCTTGGACCCTTCTCTGTCCTTGAGCACATTGGCCCCAATGCCATCCGCCTCTAGCTATCCACCTCCTTCTGCATTCACCTGGTAGTCAATATCTTCCATGTCAAGCCCTATCTTGCACCCCTGCCAGAGCAGCCCCTTCCTACTTCCTCCACCCTGGTCATACTACCATCTGACACTGATGGCAAATACAAGGTCAACTACATCATTGACTCCTGCCCTTATGGCTGTGGACTCCAATACCTTGTTCACTGGAAAGGCTACAATGCCTTGGAACACACTTGGGAGCCCTGCTTGAACCTCACCCATGCTCCTGATGCCATCACTGCCTTTCACTGCACCCACCCATCCACCCCTTGCTCTGTCTCCTCCCTCAACATTCACCCCTTGCTCCATCTTCTCCCTCAATATCCACACCCTCTTTTCCAGCCTCTCTCTGATTCATCTGGAATCTGGATCTTAAGGAGGGGGATGTATTACACTTTGTGCCTCCAGCACTATGCTTTCACTCTTTTCTTTCCCTACACTCCCTTCCTTAGGCATAGGTACTCATGCCACATTGCAGTGACTTGGTAATATCTGCCCTTGCTCTCACACCACCTCAGCACAAGCTTACAGCATAAGGGCATCTGACCAAGGTAGTGCAAAGCCCCTTTTACCTAAGCAGCTGACAACATAGTGACTGCAGATGGCACCATCACTCACCATGCTTACACACTTCAATCCCACACCAATGGCGTTTTCCCTGCATATCATATGATTCTCTTATTCTCTTCCTCCCCCAATTACAGAACTCCCACTATTGTGCAATTGCTCTTCACTCTGTCCCACACCAATAGCTGAAACCACTCAGCATCACCCTGCTTGCATGGGCCAGGCCAGTTTTCGTTCTGCACTTCCTTACTTGATAACCTGGCCTGCCCTTACACTATTCAGATGGAGTTCCAATCTAGGTAGCTAGTAGTATATAAACCCCCATGTAATTTATCAGAACTCCAATCAATTCTTCTTGGATCTTCCCTTACAAGGCACCCACTTTACTAGAAGCTTGATTGATACCATTAAGCTCTCCCCTTCACTTTCACTATGCAGCCAAAGGTACTTGGTGCCCAAGGTTGTTTCAGTACTAACCACTCTAGTATCTAACATAGCCAGTCTAGGGGGGTCTCCTAGCAAGCCCGGCAGGGACTGAGATACTAAACCTGTGCTTAATTCCCCTTCATCCACCAAGAAACCCCAGAACCCATGAAGACATACATAAGGGTAATACACAAAGAAAAAGAAATAAAACTAATGATACACATTAAACCCTCCACTAATAGCTGATACATCACAGCAGATGTGCTCATTGACAGCAGGGCCAATCTAACACTAATCAATCAGGACTTTGTGAGAAAACACTGAATCCCCATGCTAACTGCTTATAGGACCATTATTGTCTATAATGCAGATGGATCAGAGAATGCTGGAGGAAGGATCACCAAGGAAGTCAAAATATACTGCAACATAAATGGACATCAAGAGCTGCTCCGCACATATGTATCTAATATTGGAAACAATGACATGATTCTTGGATATCCATGGCTCTGGGAACACAATCCCCAGATTAATTGAAAGACTGGAGACCTATCATTTGCTGGATGTCCCAAGACCTGCAATTACAAGAGGGGTATGTGAGAAGGACATGCATAGAAAGTTGTGGAGGTATATCATGCAAAGGAAAGAAGTCAAAAAAAGGAAGGACAAGAGATTCTGAAAGAAGAAACACTCACTCTTGTATCCCCACAGCACCACTGCTTTGCAAAGGTGTTCTCCCAAAAGGAGTCCGCACAAATGCCACTCCAGAAACCATGGGACCATGTGATCGAGTTGAAAGAGAGTTTCAAACCCAAGAAAGGACAGATCATCCTGCTAAGCCCAAAAGAACAAGAGGAAGTGGAAGCTTTTGTCAATGATCAATTACAGAAAGGCTATATTTGGCCCTCAAAATCCAAACAAACATCTCCAGTATTTTTTATGCTGAAGAAGGATGGATGAAAATGGATGGTGCAGGACTACTGCTACCTCAATGAGCATACTGTACGAAACAACTACCCCCTCCTGTTAATCTCTCAGCTTATTGATAAACTAAAAGGGGCTAAACTCTTCACCAAGATGGACCTCCAATGGGGATACAATAATGTATGGATCAAAGAAGGAGATGAATGGAAGGCTGCCTTCATGTGCCATAAGGGGGCCTACAAACCCACAGTGATGTTCTTCAGTCTCTGTAACTCACCAGCCACCTTCCAGACAATGATGAATGATCTTTTCACTGACATGCCA